>JAHHFK020001105.1:0-277762 GCA_024533555.2 Aedes koreicus | reverse complement strand
CAGTAAGAATGGTAAGTCTAACATTAGTCTAATGATAGTCGAACACGTTAGGCTGTTCGTCCAACATTTTTGTCTAACTTTCGTCTAATGTTAGACGCCTGTTAGACACATCTGACACATAATGTTAGACGTTACTGGGTAAAAAAGCTAACTAACTAGTTCAACGATAGACTAGATTTAGGCGATATTTACTACTGGTGGTTAGACCCGTTAGACTAGGTTTTGCAATCAAAGTTTTATGGTCGTTTCTTGACACTCTGCTACACAAAACTGGTCACTTTTGGAATACTAGCAGAGTGTCAAGAAACGACCATAAAACTTTGATTACTCACCTATTTTTGGGCAGCTTAAATTTCATATCCCGCTCCTCTTGTTTGCAGCTTTAAACACCGCCAAGTTTGCCAACTGAGGCAAATGACTGGAACAAAAAAGAACAACATCTGCGACGTAATTCATTCGAGCTTTAGCTGCCAGCGTTGCCATAATTATTTTCAATTATCTTTATATTGCGTCAAAAGAAATCTGATTTCATATGTACCTTCTGCTCGAATATGAACGAGACTAGTTAAATATTTATTTATTAGACGTCAAACAATAGTAGACCGTTTTGTTACATGGATACATCCTCATATACTAAAATTCAATTCCTATGTTCTATTACTTCACAGAGTGTTAAAATATTTTTTTTCAATTTGTCCAACACTGACCAAAGGAACTTAAAAAGTTCATTCAAAAACCTTAGTGAAATTTAGCCACAAGGAATCGGTTTGAATTTAATACTTTTACCTTATGAATGCGAATACGCTGTTTTTGTCTTCATTACCAGCACAAGTTTAACAAGAGTTTCATAACACAGCCTTATGAAACACACTATTGTTGATTATGATAACTGAACGTGTCCGTTATGCATTTTCAAATTGATTTTTAAAAACAATTCTCACTTTCATGCATATTGTTTTTAGGATGATGGGTTTATTTTTTAGAATAATTAAATTAATGAGACATCTTTATTTGTAAATAAAAGGTACCTTCTTACAATCCTTGAAGTGTTGATCTGTGTACAAAGTGCACAAAGTTTCCGATCCCAAACGGTTCAACAGATCCTTGAGGGCAACCAGCGTTTCGGCATCGGCTTCGGGTCTTCCAACAGCTGGCAACATCTTCGAGCTTGGGGGTACCCCTCATTGCTTTGGGCGACGGTTATCAGGGCTGATTTTTATTCGACAGCTTCAAATTCACCACTTGGATTGCGTAGCATGGGGGCAATCATACGTTGGCGATTCAACCCATCACGAGCAAAGCGGGACTTACCAAGCAAGCAAAGCAAAGCGGGACTTGCCAAGATTGACAAGCAAAGCGGGAAAGAATGAGTTTTTTTTTTGACAAATTTGCATGAAATCATAAGCCTGAAACAAATTTTTAATGTCTATACATATTTCACAGGAATATTTTCGAACCAGATAACCTTAATGTTACAACCATGGTTCACAAGCAATGCTGTAAATAGTCATTACGATTCATTTAGATGAATTCACTGAAAACTTCAGTTTCAGAAGCTAAATTTATCTATGTGAAGTACGATCAAGTTGTAGCTCTTGACACATTTTACAATATTATGTTATACCCCATCAAGACAACAAGCTACATTACGTGATATTAAGTACCTTGAACTCAAATGTCAAGAATACTATTTTCAGTGAAAAACTAGATGCATGAATGTTGATATAAAGCAAAGTTACATCAGGTAATATAGTTGTATTGTGAACGGATTATAACAGTGCATTGCCCTAATTGGTAAATAATAGAAAGAATCGTATTCACTGTCAATTTCAAATAATACTCTATAATGAATTTCACATTAATATATCGATATTTCACTCTTATGTCTTAGATTTTAAAGTTAGAGCAATGCATTGTGAGACCAAATTTAAGATCAATAATAATCATTAATAATGCTTGATAATAGCTGTCTCAACATCATCATACGTGATGTTTTGACTGAACATTTTAATTTATTATCGAAATCTGGTAGTTTATGTGAAAATTCACAAATTTTAGCATAACTTTAACAAAACTTTACTCTATAAAATAGGTTTTGGATAGCAAACCCCTCATTACAGGGCATACATTTAATTAACAGTGCCAAAAATAAGTCGGACAAACTTTTGATTCAAATATAAAATAATTGTATATAAGATTGCTTTCTGTTGCGAAAGATTATGTTTATAAGTATCATTATATCGAGGTTAAAGTTATGTTAATTCTAGTAACGTTGCACGTTTTACTTTATTTGTGGTATGACTGTGTATTTTACCTTCTTTCAGCATAGCAATCCATTTAGCTTTTGGACCTAATAATACGCGGCCTATTGGCGTTCGATTTAATGGCATTTGGCCTAATGACCCACCACTAAATTAACAGCAAAAGCGATTGAAAATTAAATCAGTTACTATATCAATAGAAATTTATCAAAAATCATCTTTTTGAGCCACCATCCTTTCTAAGACCTTGTCTTGCATGCAGCTTCACTGACCAGCAAAATCAATTTGAATTATCGGTCTGAGTTCACAGTTCTGCGTACGCTCTGGGAAGTTCCAAAAACGAAGGAGTCGACCCGTAAACAGAAACACTTACATGAAACCCGCGAAAGCATAAGAATCTCCTTCCAAAAAAACGATCCAACAAGTCGAATAACCCAACTCGCATTACTGTAAAAGGTTTGCATTAGGCCAAATGTCATCAATGGTCAAATTTCAGCTTATTGCTTGCTCTCAACTTAGTGTTCCAAATGCACTTCCAAAGTTATTAATTGAGACCTTTCGATGCCAGGTACCATTTACGCATAAGTATGGTTGTGTGGCAAGTACAATCATACCCTATGCCCAGGGAGTCGAGAAATTTTCCTTGACGAAAAATTCCTAGAGTAGAACGGAAATGGAACCCAGCCACCTCCAGCATGGTGTTTCGTTGTAGCGGCCTGTGAAACCGTACAACTAAATCCAACAACAAGATTGCACAATTGGTCAAAAGTACGAGCTAACCAACAAGAGGATGTCCTAATCAGTAGCGAGAAACTCGCTTTATTCACAAATTATTAATGGCGGAAAGTGGGCATTCCAACTCATTTAAACCATTTTAGTTACATTTCAAGGATGGCAATTTGAGTTATCGAAGACCCTGGTTTGATGATTTTGGAAAAAAATGGAAGAATTAATCAAAATATAATCAAATACTGCTTATAAACACACGCCAGGAAATAGTTTAGGTTCAGAAGTAAATACAAATGTTATGCTGAAATTCTGAAAAAAAAACGAAAGGATGAGTTACGTCAGTGACATAACTGCAAAGTTGACGTAGGACTGCTTGTTGATGTGAAGAAATTGATGTCATCGAATTCATGAATTTCTACTATATTTTATTCAGTCTAAAGAACCAAAACCCTGTGCTGTTGGTTTGTGAGGCTCCGGTTCTTCTTCCGCTATTGGTTCTTTACGAAAATTTATAGAAACTACAGTTCGGCTCAAATTGACTGTTAATGATATTCAGTCTTCTTGGGCTGCAGGACACCACTCTGTGAAATGGTCACACCGGAGAAAAGTTTGTTCAGCTCCTCGTCGTTGCGGATGGCTAGCTGCAGGTGACGTGGATGATTCTTCTTGGTCTCATCTTGTTTTCACGGGCGGCGTTTTTTCTACCAACGTGCTCCGCAGACACGTCTGTCGCATGCGGATGCACAGCGAGAACTGATGATTGGTCAGTCGTCCCCCCCCCCCCCATGTTTGAAATTCGCTGGCACGGTAACTGGCGGCGGTATGAACCAATAAGAGCGAGGCGCAAACATGATGTCATTTTCGACCAATGGCATTGTGCGTTTAGACATTTTCTATTGGAAAAATTTGTTTAATTAGTTTAAACAAACATTATGAATTAAATTTGCAACAGAAGTTAAAGGTGATGTTCTACCTTGCGAATGAAATACTTATCGTAAAATGTCTGTGGGCCAGAGAAATAATATTATCGTTCAAAGTCTCCAAACCCGCGTAACGCTTGCGATTTCAGAAATTTTAGAACGGCGCCCCTATACAGGAATAGAAAAGAGAGACGTAAGTCCACCGTCAAAAAGTTCCACAGGCTGGAGCGGGAATCGAACCCTCACTTCATGGCAATGAACGACGGGCGACGCCGCTAACCCCTTGACCACGAAGATCATGTGGGCGATTGATTTGGCCATTTTCTCCGAGACGCGGCTTTTTCAACGCCATATTGAGCCGGTGCGTGGTAATGAAAATTTCGATGAGCTCAAGAGAAATTTCTATCAAACATGCTTTCTTTAGTTGGCAGCTTGATTTGATCGTCCTGAAAAAGACGGATTTTAGTTCGATAACATGGTTCGCGGTTGAAATTTTAACTTAAGTCTGCTTGGGCTTCAGGACACCACTCTGTGAAATGGTCACACCGGAGAAAAGTTTGTTCAGCTCCTTGTGGTTCCGGATGGCTAGCTGCAGGTGACGTGGATATTCTTCTTGGTCTGGTTATTCTTGTGTTCACGGGCGACGTTTTCTACCAACGTGCTCCGCAAACACCTCTGTCGCATACGATGCTCGGCGAGAACTGATGATTGGTCGGGTCGTCCCCACATGTTTGAAATTCGCTGGCACGGTAGCTGTGGCAGTAAGAACCAATCAGAGCGAGGCGCAAACAGGATGTCATTTTCGACCAATAGCGTTGTGCGCTTGAACATTTTTCTTTTAAATACATTTTAATTAGTTTAAACAAACATTATGAATTAAGTTTGCAACAGGGATTCAACGTTGATGTTCTACCTTGCGAAGTAAATACTTATCGTAAAATGTCTGTGGGCCAGAGAGGAGATATTATCGTTCAAAGTCTCCAAACCCGCGTAACGCAGGCGATTTCAGAAATTTTAGAACGGCGCCCCTGTACAGGAATTGAAAAGAGAGACGTAAGTCCTACGTCAAAACCACAGGGTTTGCGTCTCAAGCTATTAAGTAGCTTTGTTGAAATTCAGATTGTTTTGTAGAAAAATAAAAAGGATTCATAGATTGAAAATTTTCACTGGAAATATTGCCCTGTGTTAGTTTTTTTGAACGTATCCTGTATATCTTTCTTTGTAATACAGGGACAATTAATCAATTCAAGCAAATGGCTATTCATAGAGCATATCTTATAACATCTTATAACATGTGTCTTGGAGAATGTGTCTCTAAAAAACTAGTTCTGAAAATATTTAATACCGAAGCAACACAATGTATCAGACTTGAAAGCTATAGGGTCATGTATTCATATGACAAAATTTGTATTAATATAATCGTAAATTATTTCTCATTTAAATTCAATAGCACGTAAACAGATGCTCTGGCGGCGCTGAAATCCGCCACGACAAATCATGAAGCTTTAGGCCGGACGTCCACTGAAGGGACGAAGATCCAACATCTGTATATATTCCAAAACATCTTGTCGACATTTTCTTCACGCCCTAGGACTTCGAATCGATGTTTTGAAATGATACGTGATGTCACACTTCCGTCTCATCAATGGGCATCTCGACTTGTGTTGGTAAAGCACGCTGAAAAGAGAATGACAGCAAAGCTATATCTTTAAATTCCTCCTAAAAGCACTGCAACTGCTGGTAAAAGCTTTATGCTGGTAACGTCGAACAAATGTCTAACTACGTCTAACTCTAACATTTTTCTTGCTGGGACTCTAACATTTTTCTTGCTGAGCCTCTTCAGTTTAATATAACGCCAGCCCAAAAATTGTGAGTTGCCTTCCCCCCACTCTTTCTCAACTCAACTCAACTCCAACTCAACTCAACTCAACTCAACTCAACTCAACTCAGCCCTCAACTCCAACTCAACTCAACTCAACTCAACTCAACTCAACTCCAACTCAACTCAAACTCAGCTCAACTCAGCTCAGCTCCTCAGCTCAACTCAACTCCGCTCAACTCCAACTCAGCTCCAGCTTAAGCTCAAACTCTCAGCTCAACTCAGCTCCAGCTCAAACTCCAGCTCCAGCTCAGCTCAGCTCCAGCTCCAGCTCCCTCAGCTCCAGCTCCAGCTCCAGCTCCAGCTCCAGCTCCAGCTCCAGCTCCAGCTCCAGCTCAGCTCCAGCTCCAGCTCCAGCTCCAGCTCCAGCTCCAGCTCCAGCTCCAGCTCAAAACTCAAACTCAAAACTCCAGCTCGAGCTCCAGCTCCAGCTCCAGCTCCAGCTCAGCTCAGCTCAACTCAACTCAACTCCAGCTCCAGCTCCAGCTCCAGCTCCAGCTCCAGCTCCAGCTCCAGCTCCAGCTCCAGCTCCAGCTCCAGCTCAAACTCCAGGCTCCAGCTCCAGCTCCAGCTCCAGCTCCAGCTCCAGCTCAGGCTCAACTCAGCTCAACTCAAACTCAGCTCCAGCTCAACTCAACTCAGCTCAGGCTCCGAGCTCCAGCCTCCCCAGCTCAGCTCCAGCTCCAGCTCAGCTCCAGCTCAGCTCAAACTCCAACTCAACTCAACTCAGCTCAACTCAACTCCAACTCCAGCTCCAGCTCAACTCAGCTCAGCTCAACTCAGCTCCAGCTCAGCTCAGCTCCAGCTCCAGCTCCAGCTCGCTCCAGCAATGGCTCAGGCTCCAGCTCCAGGCTCAGCTCAGCTCAAAACTCCAGCTCCAACTCAACTCAGCTCAAACTCAAAAATCAACTCAACTCCTGGCTCCAGCTCCAGACTCAGCTCCGTGGTAGCTCAAACTCAAAACTCCAGCTCCAGCCTCCAGCTCAGCTCAGCTCAGCTCCAGCTCCAGGCTCCAGCTCCAGCTCAGCTCCAGCTCCAGCTCCAGGCTCCAGCTCCAGCTCCAGCTCCAGCTCCAGCTCCAGCTCAAGCTCAGCTCAGGCTCCAGCTCCAGACTCCAGCTCCAGCTCCAGCTCCAGGCTCCAGCTCCAGCTCAGCTCGGCTCAGCTCAAAACTCCAGCTCCAGCTCCAGCTCCAGGCTCAGCTCCAGCTCCCCAGCTCAGCTCGGCTCCAGCTCCAGCTCCAGCTCCAGCCTCAGCTCAAGCGTCAGCTCAGCTCAGCTCCAGCTCCAGCTCCAGGCTCCAGCTCCAGCTCCAGCTCCAGCTCCAGCTCAAGCCCAAGCTCCAGCTCCAGCTCAGCTCCAGCTCCAGCTCCAGCTCAGCTCAGCTCCAGCTCCAGCTCAGCTCAGCTCCAGCTCCAGCTCCAGCCTCAGCTCCAGCTCCAGCTCAGCTCAGCTCCAGCTCCAGCTCCAGCTCCAGCTCCAGGCTCCAGCTCCAGCTCCAGCTCCAGGCTCCAGCTCAGCTCCAGCTCCAGCTCCAGCTCAGCTCCAGCTCCAGCTCCAGCTCCAGCTCCAGCTCCAGCTCCAGCTCCAGCTCAGCTCCAGCTCCAGCCAAGTAATCTCAGCTCAGCTCAAC
Source organism: Aedes koreicus (assembly GCA_024533555.2). NCBI lineage: Eukaryota > Metazoa > Arthropoda > Insecta > Diptera > Culicidae > Aedes > Aedes koreicus. The sequence continues at coordinate 270,342 of JAHHFK020001105.1, read as the reverse complement.
TCCAGCTCCAGCTCCAGCTCAACAAACTCAGCTCAGCTCCAGCTCAGCTCCAGCTCCAGCTCCAGCTCCAGCTCCAGCTCCAGCTCCAGCTCCAATCAGCTCCAGCTCCAGCTCCAGCTCCAGCTCCAGCTCCCTCAGCTCCAGCTCCAGCTCCAGCTCCAGCTCAGCTCAGCTCAGCTCCAGCTCCAGCTCCAGCTCAGCAGCTCCAGCTCCAGCTCCAGCTCCAGCTCCAGCTCCAGCTCCAGCTCCAGCTCCAGCTCCAGCTCCAGCAGCTCAGCTCCAGCTCCAGCTCAGCTCAGCTCCAGCTCCAGCTCCAGCTCCAGCTCCAGGCTCAGCTCAGCTCCTGCTCCAGCTCAGCTCGGCTCGGCTCAAACTCCAGCTCAACTCAACTCCAGCTCAGCTCAGCTCAACTCCAGCTCAACTCCAAACTCAGCTCAACTCAACTCAACTCAACTCAGCTCAGCTCAACTCCAGCTCAGCTCAACTCAACTCCAGCTCAACTCAAACTCAAACTCAGGGGACTCAACTCAACTCAAACTCAAACTCAAACTCAACTCAAAAGAAACCTCAACTCAACTCAACTCCCAATCAGCTCAGCTCAACTCAACTCAGCTCAGCTCAACTCCAGCTCAACTCAGCTCAGCTCAACTCCAACTCAAGCTCAAACTCAACTCAACTCAACTCAACTCAACTCAACTCAACTCAACTCAACTCAGCTCAACTCCAGCTCCAGCTCAGCTCAGCTCAGCTCGGCTCCAGCTCCAGCTCAGCTCCAGCTCCAGCTCCAGCTCAGCTCAGCTCAGCTCCAGCTCCCCCCCCCCCCCCCCCCCCCCCCCCCCCCCCCCCCCCCCCCTTTGGCTCAGCTCCAGCTCCAGCTCCAGCACTAAGCTCGGCTCCAGCTCCAGCTCCAGGCTCCAGCTCCAGCTCAACTCCCACAGCTCCAGCTCAACTCAACTCCAGCTCAGCTCAACTCAACTCCAGCTCAGCTCAACTCCAGCTCCAGCTCCAACTCCAGCTCCAGCTCCAACTCCAGCTCCAGCTCCAGCTCAACTCCAGCTCAACTCAACTCAGCTCAGCTCAGCTCAGCTCAGCTCGGTGGACAAAATAACTAGGATAAGCAAATAGGGAAGATGTACCTACATATATTAATCCCATCACTTTGCAATTCATCCTACTTAAAATAAAACGATATACACGTGACAGGATTAGTTAGTAATGTTTATTGTAGTTATTAAACGACAGCAAACGTTATTAGAAAACGAAACCGATTCTTCAACTGCCCAATTGTTTGATTCATCGTAGGATGAATATAGGCACAATGAGATAAATATGGGGGCAGTTTCCCCCATATGGTGAACTTTGGAGTGCTCTTACTTCACGAAATATTGAGAGATCTTTATTCTCTCTTCGACGGGAAAATTAATGATTATTTATAATGCAGTACCCAAAATGGCCATGAATCTTGGATACCGGAGATATTTTAAGTTTTCGGAGGAGACGTTTCACATGTTGATATTCTAGTGAAATTTTGTACAGGATGCCGTTTAGAAATATTTTTCTCTAGTAAAGGCGGTAATATTTCCTAAGCAAATGTGTTGCTTCTTGTGTACGGTTTACTCATTAATATCTGTGGAATTTTTTTACGTTTTATTGATTGCAAATCAAATGTTTAATCGCATATGTGTGTTCTCGCGTCGCGCAAGTGTACCGTCGATTCATTAATATAGCTATCGTGTCGTTCAGCTGTGAATTATTTTTGTTATTTGCAATAGTTTACCGGTCATCCTGTGTTTGCTGGCATATTGTGTTGAAAAAGTTTCCCGCCTTCGCGCCCATTCTCTCATCCGCCGTAGATCAATAAAGAACAAAGAAACATTGAGCACGTGATCAACGTTATTTGGACTATTTCGCACTACGTTGCCTACTGAAAGGCGTTTACAAAATGGTAAGAACCTGTGCCGAATGCTGTGAGTCGATCACTGGCATTGATTATGTTATCTGTCGTGGCTACTGTGGTGCTACTTTCCACATGCAAACATGCTCTGGTGGTGTTACGCGTGCGATGCTGTCGTACTTCACGACACATAAAAAGAATCTATTCTGGATGTGTGATAAGTGCGCTGAGCTCTTTGTGAATTCACATTTCCGCACTATTTCATCTCGAGCTGATGAACACTCTCCGCTTGCTACACTTACCACTGCAATCACCGAGCTTCGTACCGAAATCAAACAATTGAATATGAAACCAACAGCACCAGCACCTGCATCTGCGTTGACAAATGCTGTTGGCCTTTAATTGATCCACGCCGAGCTAATAAGCGCCCCCGCGATTTCCCGATGGTACCAGAAAAATGTCGAGTTGGGTCTAAGCAACCGCAAGACGACGTTGTTTCTGTCCCCATCATTAATGATACAAGGGATCAGAAATTTTGGTTGTACCTGTCGAGGATTAGACCAGATGTTACCAATGATGCAGTCTGTAGCATGGTAAAAGCCAATCTCGCATTGGAGCTTGATCCAGATGTGCTGAAACTTGTCCCTAAGGATAAGGACATCAGCATGATGAATTTCGTGTCCTTCAAAATTGGATTAGATCCATCACTGAAATCCAAGGCGCTGGATCCAGCAACTTGGCCTGCGGGATTGTTGTTCAGGGAATTTGAAGACTATGGTTCTCAAAAATTTCGTATTCCACTGAAAACCAGGAGACCAATGACACCACTGCTTCAACCACAGGAGACATCGCCATATGTCACCCCGGTCATGAATTTCAATTAGGATTTTTTTACCCGGGACGCACCAGTATTTGCACGTTGGAAGCCCCGTATCCCCCCATCACAGTCGAGCCATTCCTGCCAGCGTTCATCAGTCGTCCCGGTCCTGTGTTTGGGTCAGGAGAAGGGGTCTTCCAGCCTGTCATTACAGGCAAGTATGATTTTAACAGCCATTATTCGCCACCTGATGAAGCTATTCCCCTTAGACAATCAGCGACGAATCAACAATTTTATGCGAATCGACAACTACCGGGATGCAAGCCTGTTAGCCGTAAGGAAGCCCCAAGTCCCCTCACCACAGTCGAGCATTTCCTGCCAGCGGTCAACAGTCATCCCGGACCTGTGTGTGAGGACGGAGGAGGGGTCTTCCAAACACCAAATGCAGGCAAGTATACATCCGATTTGAATAATTCGCTCCCTGAATCGTCTGCTGGTCGTAGGTTCTCTACGCCTGCTCATTCCACAATATCCGGCAGAGTTACGGGGCTCTCTATCTACTACCAAAATGTACGGGGGCTGCGCACAAAACTGGACGACTTCTACACTGCGGCGAACGAGTCTTCGTTTGAGATATTGGTTCTCACAGAAACCTGGCTGGACGACGCTATCGAATCCCGCATGCTGTTTGACGAGAGCTACACGGTCTACCGATGTGACCGTAATCCACTAACCAGCAACAAGAAACGTTCCGGAGGTGTATTAATTGCTGTGCATAACAGTTTATCATCGTCGACACTGGAGGTAAATGATCATACTATTGAACATGTTTGGGTCACTATTAAGCTCAGCCATTACTCGCTTATTGTCGGTGGTATCTACATACCTCCAGATATGGCGAGTGATCATTTGATTTTACGCCGTCATGCTGCTTGTGTGGAGGAAATTTCGATGGCCACTGCGGACGGTGACAAACTCGCTATATTAGGGGACTTCAATCTACCTAGTTTACGATGGACACGACTTGATGCGCCGTTTTGTATTGTTGAACGTTCTAATTCAACTTTATCTCGATCATGTACTACCTTGTTGGATTGCATGTATTCGAACGGCTTAGAACAAGTCAACGATATCAAGAATCATGCAGGAAACACGCTTGACCTTGTTCTTGTTAATGATTCGTTTGGGAGACAATTTGAGCTCGAAGAAGCTGTCGAACCACTAATTTCCGTTGATCCGCCTCATCCTCCCCTTATTTTGATCGTTCAAAGCGATATTGAAACATGTAGTGCCAACAACAGATATGATCTTGCTGCCTTTGACTTCAAAAATGCTAACTATGATGTCATGAGCCAACGATTGATGGAAATCGATTGGTTTGCTGTCTGTCTCTGCACTGAGGTCGATGATTGTGTAAGCAAATTTTCGCAGATTCTTCATCAAGTTTTCAACGATTGTGTGCCTCTACAACGTCCGCCGTTGAAACCTCCATGGTCGAGTCGTGAACTTCGAGCTTGTAAAACGGAACGAAATACTGCTCGTCGAACATACCATTCTCATCGATCATCTCTAAACAAGTTCGAATATAAATGTTGCAGCCAACGGTATAAACGACTAAACAACTGGCTCTATCGACGTTACGCAAGAAAAACTGAGCGTGATATGAAGCGAAAACCTAAACGATTTTGGAACTTTGTTAACTCCAAGCGTAAAGATAGCGGATTGCCTTCTGTAATGCACTTGGACCATCGCTCGGCGAATACACAGGAAGAAAAATCCTCCTTGCTGGCTGAATTTTTTCAATCAGTCTTCGAGGACCCGCGAGAAGACTGCAATACTTCAGATGCGCTGAGGTATGTACCGCGTGATGTCATTGATGCTGATACATTCACTGTATCTGTAGACAATTTGACCAAGGCACTGTCTAAACTGAAAACGTCGTACCAACCTGGACCGGATGGGGTTCCTGCCTGTGTTCTGAAAAAATGCTCTGCGAGTCTGATTGTTCCTCTACTGCACATCTTCAACTTGTCAATGCAGCAATGCATTTTTCCAACTCTCTGGAAGGCTTCTTTCATGTTCCCGGTTCATAAAAAAGATGCGAAGAATAATGTAAGGCACTACCGAGGGATTACGTCCTTATGCGCGTGTTCTAAATTACTGGAAATAGTTGTATCTAACTACATGTGTTCTCGTGTGAAACAATACATCAGCCCTAAGCAGCATGGATTCTTTCCTGGACGAAGCGTAACAACTAATCTCGTGGAATTTTCATCGTTATGTATACAAAACGTTGGACGTGGGATGCAGATTGATGCCGTTTACACCGATTTGAAAGCAGCATTTGATCGAGTTAGTCACGCGATTCTATTAGCGAAACTTGAAAAGCTTGGAGCTTCCGCTCAGCTCGTTGCATGGCTTAGGTCTTACCTGTGTGGTAGAAAACTGGCAGTTAAAATTGGCTCAGCTGTCTCTGACTGGTTCACTAACGGCTCTGGCGTCCCACAGGGAAGCAACTTGGGTCCGTTGCTATTCTCGCTTTTCTTCAATGATGTCGCCTTGCACCTTGGTGAAGATTTCTGCATACTATATGCCGATGATATGAAAATATACATGATTGTTGAAAGTGTTTCGGACTGTATCGAATTGCAAAATCTTCTTAATCGGCTTAGCGCCTGGTGTCGTGCAAATAGGATGACACTCAGTGTCCCGAAATGTTCAGTAATTAGTTTTCAACGAAAAAAACGACCTCTCATTTACGAATATGTTATTGGCGATGAAACACTTGCACGGGTGGATTCTGTACGGGATCTCGGAGTCATTTTGGACAAGGAGCTTACATTCAAGGAACACTACGAGGAAATCATCAAAAAAGCGCGTCGTCAACTAGGTTTTGTATCCAAAATTACAAAAGAGTTCCGTGATCCGTATACGCTTAAATCGCTGTATGTTTCATTGGTTCGACCCATATTGGAAACGTCATCTGTCGTGTGGGACCCTTACCATATAACAGTAGTCGATCGAATTGAAGCTGTACAACGGAAGTTCATTAGATTCGCCTTACGCTTCCTTCCGTGGAATGACCCACTGAATCTGCCAGCGTACGAAGCCAGATGCCAGCTGCTGGGCTTGAGTACATTGGTGCACCGTAGAAAAACTGCTAAAGCTGTGTTCGTCTTCAAAATGTTGGCTGGTGAATTTGACGCTCCGAATCTACTGGCTATGTTGGACGTGAACGTACCTGGGTACACACTTCGTTCTAGCGATTTTTTTCGCTTACCTCGACGCTACTACGAGTATGATCAGAACGAGCCAATTCGGTCAATGATGAACGTATTTAACCATCGGTATCCTGACTTTGATTTTAATATTAGTGTTGACGTGTTTAGAACTAGAATATAGATTCATTAAGACTATCAAATATTGTCAGATGAATAAAATAAAAATAAATAAATAAATAAATAAATAAATTAATCTCGATAGTGCATCGGCCATATTCAAGTTTCCTGGAACTTGTTTCACTGTGAACGAGAATGGTTGCAGTCTAAGGGCCCAGGTTTCAGCCCGAGAGATGGATCGTTTGCTGAATTTACGTCCTTCACCAAATATGAACTCGTTGGCTTCGGAGTCTGTCCGGATGGTGAATGATTTTCCCGTTAGATAAAAACTGAACCTTTCAACACCCCAAACGATGGCCAAGGCTTCCTTCTGGGTTTGAGGGTATTTCCGTTCTATCTCTGTTAATGCTTTTGATGCGCATGTTATAATCCTCGGGTTACCGTTTTGATCAAACTGCACCAACAATGCCCCCAGTCTTATTGGGGAAGCGTCAACGAAAACTTCCGTCTCATCATCAGCGTTGAAGTATCCCAGTCTCGTAATTGTATGCAATGCTTCATCCCGCAGCATCATGAACTCGGATTCTTCCTCTTCTCTCCAATAGAATGTTTCGGATTTTGCCAGTTCTCTCAAATATTTCGTTTTGTCAGCTCTTTTGAGGATAAACCTTTCCACAAAGTTAATTAATCCTAAAAAGCTCTTTACTTCAGATTACGTTTCGGGTCTGCGGAAGGTTCTGATGGCTTTGAGCTTATCTTCTTCCACACGCAATCCATCGCTTGATAAACTAAATCCAAGAAACTTGACTGATTGCTTGGCAAAAACGCACTTGCTAGTGTTTAAAATGACGTTGTGTTGCTGAAGGCGAAGCATGACTGCGTTCAAGTTTTGATCGTGTTCTTCGCGAGTCTTCCCGAAGACGATAAAGTCATCCAGATAATTACGAGCCCCGTGGCACCCTTCCAGAATTACCGTATGGCAGATTTCTTGGAAGATATCCGGCGCATTGCAAAGGCCAAACGGTAGCCGTTTGAAGCGATAGGTTGCGTCACCCGCGAAGAAGTTAGTAAGATGTCTTGAATCCTCATGCAATACAACATGAAAGAAAGCACTTTTGAGATCAATAGTTGTGAACCATTTAGCGCCGTGAAGATCTGCTAGTATAGCTTCAAGAGTAGGCATCGTAAATGGAGTTCGATTAATGCACTTATTGGGGCCTCTCAAATCAACTACGAGGCGGATATCGTCCTTGCCTATTAATAAAAAAAAATTACTTGTAAGTCAATTCTTGTAACTCATCCTAACAAATACCGCACTGCCCAGAAACCCGGACACTCCTTTTTTTTGTACACGGAAAATTTATTTCAAATGTTTAGTAACAGCTGATCGTTTTAAAAATAGCACAACACGATAATAGCACATAATTGTAATATTGCGAAATAATTAGTTACAAGAAAATTGTCGACGAATGTTCGGTTTTCGAGGCATTATGGTAAGTGCTAGTTTCATAAACCGAGCCGGTTAGTTCACTTCATTTAATTGTAACCTACCTTTTGGAACTACTAATAATGATGAGCAGAATGATTTATCCATATCCGTCGAAACGATTTCTATAATATCCGTTGCAAGAAGGTCGGCTAATCGTTTTTTTGTTTCTTCCCTGAATGCTGGTGGGATGCTTGTGAAAACGTTACGAGATAAAAAATAAAGTTCCTTTTTCACCAAAAAACAGCGAGAACTTAGTTGCGCACCTAATAGTCATGTCGATTTTACGCATTTCCAGAGATATGCAAATTTTCTTCAAAATGAGTACGATTTGACTAAATAATGGTTAGTTCCGAGTTAGCGTGTACAGGGTAGCAAAGGTTGCCTGCTAGTGTTTTTGTCTCACTGCATCTCATGTTCAGTTTTGATATGTGCATATTTTTTATTGTACGTGTATTCATCATATTATTTGACGGATGTAATTTGCTTTGGGAGATTGTTTCGGTTACGCTATAAACATGGACGCAAAACGAGAGCTGGTAGTAAATTAATTTTTTGAAAGAAATTTGGACCGTGTGAGATCTTGAGACGGCTCAAACACAGCGGTGTGAACGGGAAATTTTTCTTCCTCACCATAAAAAGATACAACGAGAAAGGTACGTACAAAATCAACCAAAGGCATGAACCTCATCCAACGGTTGGGACCAAAATGTTGGTGAAACGCGTAAGTGAGCGACTTCACCGGAATCCGACACAATCAGGGCGAACGATGGCCAAGGATCTGAATATTTCTCATACGTCAATCCAGAATACCATCACCCATAATTTAAAACTCAAACCGTATAAAATACATATTACGTGCTATACTCTCTACACACCGTACTTAACATGCACTAAGGTAAATCTGCACATGTTTACTGGTAATTTAATTCCTACATGGTGTGTTTGTGAAATTACACACTGAAAATATGTATAAAGGATAAATTGCGCTAAGATTGAACGAACATAATTAGAATATATGCAAGGAGCGCATGGAATTTCTTTTTCCATGCCAAAAATGAGTTTCTCGAAAATAAAGGCACACAGACCTATGATTTTCTTTTGTTGCGAACACTATGGTAGACCCCCTCAGTTAGCATCGAGACCTGAAAGCGAACGGTCGGAATTTGTGAACGTCGGTCGATAGCAGAAGGTTAGCTCGTGCTCTTGCAATTTTAGATGTGGTAGTAGGCTGCGGTGGATATCCGAGTGAGGACAGTGATAAGAAGGAAAATTGGTAGGTGTAATTAAACAGTGGAGCTCGAACTTAATTTTTTTCATTAGTATCGGGTTTTAGCAGCAAAAGCAAAATTTTCAAGTGTAGAGTTTCTTGAATTTAGGTCGGAGAGAGAGGAAGAATGATCGGAGAGGCTTGAGACGCCCGCGGTCGTTAAGAAGGTGTAGAGGAAAGGAAAAAAAATATATGTATGTTTCTGCATGCGGGCAGCAGTGAAATCTAGAGTGGTAGTGGTACACGGAGAAGAGTTGTAGTGGTAAGAGAACAACATAGAGAGTGTGTAGAAAGTAAAAAAGTTGAAAAGTAGAAAAGGCGGTTTAGTCAGATCGGATAGTGAGAGTGAACGGAGAGTCCTGCAACTCATGGGGTTAGCTAATAGAAACAGAAGCAAAAGAAAAAAATGAACGCGAGATTAGCGGAATCTGTGGAGTTAGTGGTATCCGGTAACCAGAAGAATTATACCGGCACGAGAGGAAATGAGGGTTGAGGATTGTCTGAAGAGGGGAAAAGCGGTGAAAGTGAGGAAAAAACACGAGAGTCATTTCGGTTTTATAGGTATATATGTACTGATAATATGTACCCTTGTTAGTAAGTATCATGAATGTTAAAAATAAAGACACGTTGACACTCTTCGTTCACACTTGGCAACGGTGGTGAGTATACGGGAGAAACACGGCTGACTAGCGACGAACCACTCATATATTACACGGTAGACTACCATTGAGAAGTGAACTGGGTGTGTGTACACATGTTGAGTGCTGTCTCACAACATAGCTAGGAGTTTATTAGTAATTTTGCAGGTGGTTCACACTCTCTCATACCGATGCTACACCACGGCATCAGCGAGCGGCACTGCCGATGGAGACGGCATGGTACAACAATCTACCTCTCTCGTTCATACCGCGGCATGGCAAAGCGGGTGAATGAATAGGGTGGAAATGATAATCAGAAGCGAGAGAGGGGAGTGTTCTCAAGAGAAGTAGATTTCTTTCAGGGGATTAGCAGAGTAGCTGGGTTGGTGGTTGTTGGTGTGTAGAGTTTTGCAGGCCTCATATACAGTCGACTATTACATACATGTGAAGGTAATTCTACAGTTGTGGGGGGGTGTTCACCGTATTATACTTACAAACGAAACACAGTGAACATATTTTTACTGACAGAAATTCTGTGTTGGGCGGAGGATCTGCTGTTGAATTGTAGATGGTGACGGAATGATGATGGCTTCTTCAATGACTCAACCTTTCATTCCTTCATTACTTCAATCTTTAACCTTAAAGTACATATCCATAATTATATTTTCCATTTAACTGCATAATATGACCTTAACATTTCAATGTATTATACGTTCATCGGATACTGTTTGAGTGGTACAGAGGTATACAGCTGTAGCTTATTATTAAATGCATATCTTAATTTTTTTTTGCATTATGGAAGAAATAATAAAATATGTATGAAATGATAAAACGAAATATTTTTCTTTATTTATAAAATAATTATTAATTAATTTTATTTGCTTCAAGTCACAAGATAGGTGATCCGGCTGGTATAGATATTTTATTGCATTGTATAAAGTTATTATCAAAATTAATAAATGCTCTTCATTTCATCCGGTTTAATATTCATATGTCATGAGTACATACGTATTTTATTATTATTTCATTTATAATAAAATGTTTTATGGATATTTATACTTCATCGAATTGCAACATGACCATGCAACATGCAAAATGACTCCAGGGATACAGTCATCTGCAATTGATGTAAAGGGGCACCAAACTGCATATTATTATCACATGCCTTATGATTTTTATTATTTCTGCTTAATAAATTATTTATAACCACATTGAAATTATAGGATGGCGAACTCCAACTATCACATATTTTTATTAAATATCCTTATATAATTCATTGCTCTACTATATACTATACATATAACAATTGATTATTAACATTATATATATAATAAATACTGGGTTGGGAGGGAGCATCAGGGTATCTTTCAAGCTGAAACTGGACGATGGTTTGATTGACTGCCTGAGTCTAGGAGGGAACGAGCATTATCATTCTCTTTATCCTACCGATTCGATTGTGATGCTACAAATTCTACTCCAACAGTTTCAGGGAGAGTGACGCGCCCTTCTTAACAAGCCATCCTGTAGAAAGCTTGATGAGTATTGCGAATTGTGTTATTCGATTTGTTGGATCGTATCGTTGGAAGGAGATTCTTAATTTCCCGTGGATTTCGCGTAAGTGTCTCTGCTTATGGGTCCACCCCTCCGTTTTTGGCCCTTCATACAGCGATACTGTGAATTCATATCGGGGGCTCAATTTGATCTTGCTATTAAGTGGAGCTGCATCCAAGCCAAGCGCTAGAAGGGATGGTGGCTACCATACATACATACATACATACATACATACAACACTATGGTAGACCCCCTCCCCCCTATATAACATTTCGTAACGCTAGAGAGTAATCCCTCCCTCCCCTACAAGCGTTACGTAATCTATGGACGGCGCCTAAAACTCGTTTGTTTTTATTTGACTGAATTACAAAGTAGCTAGGATGACAACCACCGGTGTAAAAACAGGGGTGTACTCTAGCAACAATCGGTGCGAAACTGGGTACTGAAATAAAATAGCAACCTCTGGCGTTATCATAATAGACACGCATATAATTACCCGCCAATGCGCATAGTCTTAGATTTATGTTCCGTTCTCGTACCTTCTACAAAATAAAACTCAATATTGTTTTAATTAAATAAGCGGTTAATTTTCAAGTGTTCTAATGGGTACAAATGCCTTAGCATAAAAAAATGTAACAATTTAATGGAAGATTAGGAACGGGTTTTAAAAGTATTGATAAACTTTTCTCATAGGATAAAATAAGTCACTTGAAACCAAATTCCGTTTGTAACTGCCGTCTTGCAGCAGTAGGAACGAACATGCCGCATTTGATGAAAAACATCATGTACAATTGTGAAGAACAGTTACATTTGAGAACATTCGTTCTGATGTCAATCTTTAAGATATATTCACATACAATTCAAAATTTTACAATGCTCTTAATCCAAGTCGAATGGTACGAAACATTAGTAAATCCACCAAACCCATCCGTCCTGCAAACATTCGTTTTTCCTGGTCGAATTTCACTGAACGCTACAACCCCACCGATGAACCATTTATGTTTACCCTGGAAATGCAACCCCCCTCCGCTGTCCCCGTTGCAAATGGTAGTCCCGTTGGAATATCCGGCACACATCACTCCCCGGTTCAGTGTAGATCCAAAAAACGTAGGACTGCTAAGCAAACACTCCAACGTATCGTAAACAGGCATCTGAATTGCCTGTAGCACGGTGGCTAGCTGATTGTCACTTTTGAGCCCCCATCCGACGACGGTACCATACTGGCCGGTCAAATCTCCGGAATCGTTGATACAGATTGGTTGCACAAATGCCGTATAAACTGCTCTCCCTGCCAGTTCTAGCAACGCTATATCGTTTACGTTCTTGGTGAAGTTGTCGTACTTGTAGATATTTTTGACTTTGAACTCTTGGATTCTTTGGTCGACCTCATTCAAAACGTGCATTCCCAACTGAACCAGCAAAAAGCGGCTTGAGATAGTTTTTCTAGTTTGTGGGTTTAGCACACAGTGAGCTGCAGTTAAAACAAACGTTCTACTTATCAGTGAACCGCCACAAATGTACTCGATATTTGTCTTCTCGACATAAATAGCAGCATGCCAAGGGTAAGATCCACGTTCTGCGTCCAAGGCATTAACAATCAATTCGGTGTTTATCTTCTGCTGTTCACCACACTGAAATTGAATGACATGTTATGTAAACAATCAATCAATCAAAATAGTTTACCTTTGACAAATCTGCTTCAATGCACCCAACGGGGAAGGATGAATTTGTGTAATTGTTGAGACAACGACCTGTCTTCAACAGACTGCTATTCTTGATCTTTCCTTCGATTTCACGTAACCAGTTACAATCCAGAGGATTAAAATGAAGCTTGATCGTGTTCATTTTTGGAAACTCCGCCGTGTTGAGCACTATATGCGAAAGTTGGTTGGACGACAAACCTATTTCCTGCAGATTTGGAAGGTGCCAATTGCACACTTCAAATGAGGATAGTTGATTGCGGGACAAATAAAGGTGCATAAGTTTTGGCAAACTTATTTCGGCGGATGCCCTAACTGCTATAATCCTATTCTGAGAGAGGTTTATGTATTCGAGATTTTGAAGTTGATTCAACTCATCCATGTTGATGAACTGAATTTCATTGGAATAAAAATTCAGTTTCCTAACGTTGTTCAATCGTTGCATATGCTGAGGAAGACTCGTCAACAGACAAAGTGTTACTTCAAGGTAAATGGTCTGATAACTTTTGCTGGGATCGATTTCGATTTCCGTTGTTCTGGTATGGTACATATTGAACTTTTGAAGTTCTGGTTTTACGTAAGCTTTGTCTATCTGACCATAGCGAAATTCAAGATCTTTAATAGCATGTAGGCTATTCACCATCTCACTCGATAGGTATCGAACGTCTACTTCCGCAAATCTTAATTCACTTTCATTTTGATACACGGTTAAATCATTTACATTTGCAGGCCACAACTTTTGTTCTATGGCGGATCCAAAGGTGATGATAAACCTAAAAAAAAAATAGCAAACTGTCAGTTAACATTTGATTGCCTTTTTGTTGTTATTGACAATACAATAAAAACAGAATCCATTTCTGGAATATTGAACAGAACATTTCAATGTTCTCCCATTGATGCCACATTCAGAACTGATGGATTCTCGTCAATTTCGTTATCAGAGTGCTTGACGGTGTGTTTCTTTGAGAGTTCACTTCATCTTCCATGGCATTTCAAGCTTATTGCTTATCAATACAAGCTTATTGTCACCTCTCAACTTAGTACTTTTGACACCAGTGCCATTGAATAGTCATGTGGTAAGTAAATTCACACTCTCTACTAAGTAAGACGAACAATTTTCTTGTACGAACAATTCCTAGATCAGATCGGAAATTGAGCCCAACCACCTCCAGTATGGCCATACTTTGTATAAGCGTCTTTACAGACTGAGCAAGAAAAGAACACCTCCTTTCACCTCGAGTAATCATTTCAATTGATTTATACAACGAACGAAAACCACTCAAATTAAATGCTGTTAAGATCATTAAAAGCAACACACTGGAATGAATTCTGGAGAATGTGAGTGCTCATTGAGAAGGTCTCAAATAAAAGCAAAACGGTTGTCGAATTTAATGGAAATTACTGTTATTTTTCTCATTTTCTTCATACACTGATCAGGAAAACAGTTCCATGATTTTTCTCAAAACCTCAAAAACCAAAAGTTGGATCTGAGAGAACTCAAGACTGAATTCATTTTTCATGACGTTGGCATCCATCATTGTAATCCCGTGTGTTGACTGAACATCATTTCATAACTTTTACTCATTTAATGAGTAGTTTAACTTTCACTGTGTCCCTTACAATTTGTCTTTTATAAGTTCAGCGCCAACATTTGATTAGGGCGAATCTGCTTTTGTAAACAAATACTTTGTCTGCTAATTTATCGGAAGTTGAATACAATTCCTTCAAATCAAATATAGCAGCGGATAGAGATAAAGCTCCTCTTCCTTAAAGTGTGCTTAATTTGTATTTGTGACCTTTTGTTCAAGAGAAAATGACTACGCAAGCCATTGTTTACAAAAGCAGATTCGCCCTAATCTAATGTTGGCACTGAGTTGTTTTATCAGCCGACCACGGGCGTATGTTGATTATTCAATCAGGCAGCGGGTTTGCGTTGTCTTTTTTGTTTGTTTGTGTATATTTTTCGGGTCAAACATTGCATGTAATCAGTGTTTTTTTTTTTCATTTAATTCTTAGTCTACCTTGGCGAAATGATAGACAGCTGCTCAACTTTCGCATTATTTCGCTGATATTTGTTGGTAAGCTGAGTTTCGCCAACTTTCACTGGGTCTTAAAATAATGATGGTACTAGAAAAAAATACAACGCTTTCTTTTGTATACAGATTGGACTAGGAAAAAATGCGACAATTTGTTTTGGGTGTAACTTTTTATCGCGTGGGTAAAAATTAATGAAATTTTGAGTAATACTAGAGTGTTATGTTTATGTGTGCAAAATTTTATCGCGATCTGTCAAGTAGTTTTCAAGATGCATTCGAAACAAGAAGAGCTACGCCAGCAAATCTTGGGCGCGGTGATCAATAATCCTGGTCAGTCGCACAGATGGCTTGGAATCCACCATTCCACCGTGTCCCGCATTGTGAAGATGTTCCAGGAGACGAAGACCATCGAGCGGTGCGCTAGAAGCGGCCGAAAACCGAAAACGGAATACCCAGAGAAGGCGCGGAAGATAAGGCAGTACTTTAAGAATAACCCGAACCTTTCCACCCGAGACGTGGCCAAAAAGGTCAATTCGTCGAAGTGGTTCGTCCAGCAGACCATGAAGCGGGCTGGGCTACGTGTTTTTAAGGTCAGGAAGGCGCCAAACCGGACTGACAAGCAAAACACGGTGGCCAAATTGCGTGCGCGGAAGCTGTACCGTGAGTGGCTGGTCAAGCCAGGCTGCCTCGTCATGGACGACGAGACATATATCAAGGCGGACACCAAACAAATCCCCGGCCTCGAGTTTTTTGTCGGTACGTCCGCATGGAGGTTCCGGAAAAGTTCCGGAAGAGAAAGATGGACAAATTCGCGAAGAAGTACCTGTTGTGGCAGGCGATCTGCGAGTGCGGACGGTACAGCAAGCCGTTCGTTACAACCGGCACCATAAACGGGCAGATTTATCGAGAGGAATGCTTGCAGAAGCGCTTGCTGCCCTTCCTCCGCTCTCACCGTGGTCCCACGCTGTTCTGGCCGGATCTCGCTTCGTGCCATTACGCCAAGCCTGTAATGGATTGGTACGAAGCGAAGGGCGTTAATGTGGTCCCGAAGGAGGCGAACCCGCCAAATACACCAGAACTTCGTCCGATCGAAAAGTTTTGGGCGATAATGAAGAAGAAGTTGAAGAAAAGCGGAAAAACATTCAAAACCGATGAAGCTTTGAAGAAAAACTGGGAGAAATTGTGTAAGGAAGATGGACAAAGCCTCGCCCAAGATCTCATGAGCAGTGTTAAGAGAAATGTACGAGCATTCAGCTTGGGGGAGGAATTTCAATAAATAAATTATGCCAAAACATAGCTAGTATATAGTTTTAACACTTGCAAGGTCAACTGGATTCATACTATGCTTGCAAGAAGAGAAATCACTTCCGAGCTTGGAGGAGCTTCTATTAAGGTAAAAGTTAAAAAAGGTTAAAGGTTCCCAGAGCCTCCCGGACGAAAAATTAAGGTTCTAGCATTCTCATTTGGTCTCCCGATAGAAATGAATTTACTATTTAGCTAATTGGTTATTACGAATAAACCTTTTTCCAACTTTCATAAAAATAAGTCAGATTTCATTTGTTTAAATAAAATGACGATTTTAACTCTCCTTTTTCCTCCCCTTTCTCCTTCTTCAAAACCGGGTTTTCGAAAATCGACGATTTGAAACACCCTATTTAAGCGATTAGACGCTTATTTACGGAGATAAACGCATTTAAAGGTTTCCAGAGCCCACCTGATGGAAAATTTAGGTTCTAGTAATTTTTTTTGGACCAAAACCGGGTTTTCGAAAATCGACGATTTGAAACACCCTATTTAAGCGATTAGACGCTTATTTACGGAGATAAACGCATTTAAAGGTTTCCAGAGCCCACCTGATGGAAAATTTAGGTTCTAGTAATTTTTTTTGGACCAAAACCGGGTTTTCGAAAATCGACGATTTGAAACACCCTATTTAAGCGATTAGACGCTTATTTACGGAGATAAACGCATTTAAAGGTTTCCAGAGCCCACCTGATGGAAAATTTAGGTTCTAGTAATTTTTTTTGGACCAAAACCGGGTTTTCGAAAATCGACGATTTGAAACACCCTATTTAAGCGATTAGACGCTTATTTACGGAGATAAACGCATTTAAAGGTTTCCAGAGCCCACCTGATGGAAAATTTAGGTTCTAGTAATTTTTTTTGGACCAAAACCGGGTTTTCGAAAATCGACGATTTGAAACACCCTATTTAAGCGATTAGACGCTTATTTACGGAGATAAACGCATTTAAAGGTTTCCAGAGCCCACCTGATGGAAAATTTAGGTTCTAGTAATTTTTTTTGGACCAAAACCGGGTTTTCGAAAATCGACGATTTGAAACACCCTATTTAAGCGATTAGACGCTTATTTACGGAGATAAACGCATTTAAAGGTTTCCAGAGCCCACCTGATGGAAAATTTAGGTTCTAGTAATTTTTTTTGGACCAAAACCGGGTTTTCGAAAATCGACGATTTGAAACACCCTATTTAAGCGATTAGACGCTTATTTACGGAGATAAACGCATTTAAAGGTTTCCAGAGCCCACCTGATGGAAAATTTAGGTTCTAGTAATTTTTTTTGGACCAAAACCGGGTTTTCGAAAATCGACGATTTGAAACACCCTATTTAAGCGATTAGACGCTTATTTACGGAGATAAACGCATTTAAAGGTTTCCAGAGCCCACCTGATGGAAAATTTAGGTTCTAGTAATTTTTTTTGGACCAAAACCGGGTTTTCGAAAATCGACGATTTGAAACACCCTATTTAAGCGATTAGACGCTTATTTACGGAGATAAACGCATTTAAAGGTTTCCAGAGCCCACCTGATGGAAAATTTAGGTTCTAGTAATTTTTTTTGGACCAAAACCGGGTTTTCGAAAATCGACGATTTGAAACACCCTATTTAAGCGATTAGACGCTTATTTACGGAGATAAACGCATTTAAAGGTTTCCAGAGCCCACCTGATGGAAAATTTAGGTTCTAGTAATTTTTTTTGGACCAAAACCGGGTTTTCGAAAATCGACGATTTGAAACACCCTATTTAAGCGATTAGACGCTTATTTACGGAGATAAACGCATTTAAAGGTTTCCAGAGCCCACCTGATGGAAAATTTAGGTTCTAGTAATTTTTTTTGGACCAAAACCGGGTTTTCGAAAATCGACGATTTGAAACACCCTATTTAAGCGATTAGACGCTTATTTACGGAGATAAACGCATTTAAAGGTTTCCAGAGCCCACCTGATGGAAAATTTAGGTTCTAGTAATTTTTTTTGGACCAAAACCGGGTTTTCGAAAATCGACGATTTGAAACACCCTATTTAAGCGATTAGACGCTTATTTACGGAGATAAACGCATTTAAAGGTTTCCAGAGCCCACCTGATGGAAAATTTAGGTTCTAGTAATTTTTTTCGGACCAAAACCGGGTTTTCGAAAATCGACGATTTGAAACACCCTATTTAAGCGATTAGACGCTTATTTACGGAGATAAACGCATTTAAAGGTTTCCAGAGCCCACCTGATGGAAAATTTAGGTTCTAGTAATTTTTTTTGGACCAAAACCGGGTTTTCGAAAATCGACGATTTGAAACACCCTATTTAAGCGATTAGACGCTTATTTACGGAGATAAACGCATTTAAAGGTTTCCAGAGCCCACCTGATGGAAAATTTAGGTTCTAGTAATTTTTTTTGGACCAAAACCGGGTTTTCGAAAATCGACGATTTGAAACACCCTATTTAAGCGATTAGACGCTTATTTACGGAGATAAACGCATTTAAAGGTTTCCAGAGCCCACCTGATGGAAAATTTAGGTTCTAGTAATTTTTTTTGGACCAAAACCGGGTTTTCGAAAATCGACGATTTGAAACACCCTATTTAAGCGATTAGACGCTTATTTACGGAGATAAACGCATTTAAAGGTTTCCAGAGCCCACCTGATGGAAAATTTAGGTTCTAGTAATTTTTTTTGGACCAAAACCGGGTTTTCGAAAATCGACGATTTGAAACACCCTATTTAAGCGATTAGACGCTTATTTACGGAGATAAACGCATTTAAAGGTTTCCAGAGCCCACCTGATGGAAAATTTAGGTTCTAGTAATTTTTTTTGGACCAAAACCGGGTTTTCGAAAATCGACGATTTGAAACACCCTATTTAAGCGATTAGACGCTTATTTACGGAGATAAACGCATTTAAAGGTTTCCAGAGCCCACCTGATGGAAAATTTAGGTTCTAGTAATTTTTTTTGGACCAAAACCGGGTTTTCGAAAATCGACGATTTGAAACACCCTATTTAAGCGATTAGACGCTTATTTACGGAGATAAACGCATTTAAAGGTTTCCAGAGCCCACCTGATGGAAAATTTAGGTTCTAGTAATTTTTTTTGGACCAAAACCGGGTTTTCGAAAATCGACGATTTGAAACACCCTATTTAAGCGATTAGACGCTTATTTACGGAGATAAACGCATTTAAAGGTTTCCAGAGCCCACCTGATGGAAAATTTAGGTTCTAGTAATTTTTTTTGGACCAAAACCGGGTTTTCGAAAATCGACGATTTGAAACACCCTATTTAAGCGATTAGACGCTTATTTACGGAGATAAACGCATTTAAAGGTTTCCAGAGCCCACCTGATGGAAAATTTAGGTTCTAGTAATTTTTTTTGGACCAAAACCGGGTTTTCGAAAATCGACGATTTGAAACACCCTATTTAAGCGATTAGACGCTTATTTACGGAGATAAACGCATTTAAAGGTTTCCAGAGCCCACCTGATGGAAAATTTAGGTTCTAGTAATTTTTTTTGGACCAAAACCGGGTTTTCGAAAATCGACGATTTGAAACACCCTATTTAAGCGATTAGACGCTTATTTACGGAGATAAACGCATTTAAAGGTTTCCAGAGCCCACCTGATGGAAAATTTAGGTTCTAGTAATTTTTTTGGGACAAAAACCGGGTTTTCGAAAATCGACGATTTGAAACACCCTATTTAAGCGATTAGACGCTTATTTACGGAGATAAACGCATTTAAAGGTTTCCAGAGCCCACCTGATGGAAAATTTAGGTTCTAGTAATTTTTTTTGGACCAAAACCGGGTTTTCGAAAATCGACGATTTGAAACACCCTATTTAAGCGATTAGACGCTTATTTACGGAGATAAACGCATTTAAAGGTTTCCAGAGCCCACCTGATGGAAAATTTAGGTTCTAGTAATTTTTTTCGGACCAAAACCGGGTTTTCGAAAATCGACGATTTGAAACACCCTATTTAAGCGATTAGACGCTTATTTACGGAGATAAACGCATTTAAAGGTTTCCAGAGCCCACCTGATGGAAAATTTAGGTTCTAGTAATTTTTTTTGGACCAAAACCGGGTTTTCGAAAATCGACGATTTGAAACACCCTATTTAAGCGATTAGACGCTTATTTACGGAGATAAACGCATTTAAAGGTTTCCAGAGCCCACCTGATGGAAAATTTAGGTTCTAGTAATTTTTTTCGGACCAAAACCGGGTTTTCGAAAATCGACGATTTGAAACACCCTATTTAAGCGATTAGACGCTTATTTACGGAGATAAACGCATTTAAAGGTTTCCAGAGCCCACCTGATGGAAAATTTAGGTTCTAGTAATTTTTTTTGGACCAAAACCGGGTTTTCGAAAATCGACGATTTGAAACACCCTATTTAAGCGATTAGACGCTTATTTACGGAGATAAACGCATTTAAAGGTTTCCAGAGCCCACCTGATGGAAAATTTAGGTTCTAGTAATTTTTTTTGGACCAAAACCGGGTTTTCGAAAATCGACGATTTGAAACACCCTATTTAAGCGATTAGACGCTTATTTACGGAGATAAACGCATTTAAAGGTTTCCAGAGCCCACCTGATGGAAAATTTAGGTTCTAGTAATTTTTTTTGGACCAAAACCGGGTTTTCGAAAATCGACGATTTGAAACACCCTATTTAAGCGATTAGACGCTTATTTACGGAGATAAACGCATTTAAAGGTTTCCAGAGCCCACCTGATGGAAAATTTAGGTTCTAGTAATTTTTTTTGGACCAAAACCGGGTTTTCGAAAATCGACGATTTGAAACACCCTATTTAAGCGATTAGACGCTTATTTACGGAGATAAACGCATTTAAAGGTTTCCAGAGCCCACCTGATGGAAAATTTAGGTTCTAGTAATTTTTTTGGACCAAAACCGGGTTTTCGAAAATCGACGATTTGAAACACCCTATTTAAGCGATTAGACGCTTATTTACGGAGATAAACGCATTTAAAGGTTTCCAGAGCCCACCTGATGGAAAATTTAGGTTCTAGTAATTTTTTTTGGACCAAAACCGGGTTTTCGAAAATCGACGATTTGAAACACCCTATTTAAGCGATTAGACGCTTATTTACGGAGATAAACGCATTTAAAGGTTTCCAGAGCCCACCTGATGGAAAATTTAGGTTCTAGTAATTTTTTTTGACCAAAACCGGGTTTTCGAAAATCGACGATTTGAAACACCCTATTTAAGCGATTAGACGCTTATTTACGGAGATAAACGCATTTAAAGGTTTCCAGAGCCCACCTGATGGAAAATTTAGGTTCTAGTAATTTTTTTCGGACCAAAACCGGGTTTTCGAAAATCGACGATTTGAAACACCCTATTTAAGCGATTAGACGCTTATTTACGGAGATAAACGCATTTAAAGGTTTCCAGAGCCCACCTGATGGAAAATTTAGGTTCTAGTAATTTTTTTTGGACCAAAACCGGGTTTTCGAAAATCGACGATTTGAAACACCCTATTTAAGCGATTAGACGCTTATTTACGGAGATAAACGCATTTAAAGGTTTCCAGAGCCCACCTGATGGAAAATTTAGGTTCTAGTAATTTTTTTCGGACCAAAACCGGGTTTTCGAAAATCGACGATTTGAAACACCCTATTTAAGCGATTAGACGCTTATTTACGGAGATAAACGCATTTAAAGGTTTCCAGAGCCCACCTGATGGAAAATTTAGGTTCTAGTAATTTTTTTTGGACCAAAACCGGGTTTTCGAAAATCGACGATTTGAAACACCCTATTTAAGCGATTAGACGCTTATTTACGGAGATAAACGCATTTAAAGGTTTCCAGAGCCCACCTGATGGAAAATTTAGGTTCTAGTAATTTTTTTTGGACCAAAACCGGGTTTTCGAAAATCGACGATTTGAAACACCCTATTTAAGCGATTAGACGCTTATTTACGGAGATAAACGCATTTAAAGGTTTCCAGAGCCCACCTGATGGAAAATTTAGGTTCTAGTAATTTTTTTTGGACCAAAACCGGGTTTTCGAAAATCGACGATTTGAAACACCCTATTTAAGCGATTAGACGCTTATTTACGGAGATAAACGCATTTAAAGGTTTCCAGAGCCCACCTGATGGAAAATTTAGGTTCTAGTAATTTTTTTTGGACCAAAACCGGGTTTTCGAAAATCGACGATTTGAAACACCCTATTTAAGCGATTAGACGCTTATTTACGGAGATAAACGCATTTAAAGGTTTCCAGAGCCCACCTGATGGAAAATTTAGGTTCTAGTAATTTTTTTTGGACCAAAACCGGGTTTTCGAAAATCGACGATTTGAAACACCCTATTTAAGCGATTAGACGCTTATTTACGGAGATAAACGCATTTAAAGGTTTCCAGAGCCCACCTGATGGAAAATTTAGGTTCTAGTAATTTTTTTTGGACCAAAACCGGGTTTTCGAAAATCGACGATTTGAAACACCCTATTTAAGCGATTAGACGCTTATTTACGGAGATAAACGCATTTAAAGGTTTCCAGAGCCCACCTGATGGAAAATTTAGGTTCTAGTAATTTTTTTTGGACCAAAACCGGGTTTTCGAAAATCGACGATTTGAAACACCCTATTTAAGCGATTAGACGCTTATTTACGGAGATAAACGCATTTAAAGGTTTCCAGAGCCCACCTGATGGAAAATTTAGGTTCTAGTAATTTTTTTTGGACCAAAACCGGGTTTTCGAAAATCGACGATTTGAAACACCCTATTTAAGCGATTAGACGCTTATTTACGGAGATAAACGCATTTAAAGGTTTCCAGAGCCCACCTGATGGAAAATTTAGGTTCTAGTAATTTTTTTCGGACCAAAACCGGGTTTTCGAAAATCGACGATTTGAAACACCCTATTTAAGCGATTAGACGCTTATTTACGGAGATAAACGCATTTAAAGGTTTCCAGAGCCCACCTGATGGAAAATTTAGGTTCTAGTAATTTTTTTGGGCCAAAAACCGGGTTTTCGAAAATCGACGATTTGAAACACCCTATTTAAGCGATTAGACGCTTATTTACGGAGATAAACGCATTTAAAGGTTTCCAGAGCCCACCTGATGGAAAATTTAGGTTCTAGTAATTTTTTTTGGACCAAAACCGGGTTTTCGAAAATCGACGATTTGAAACACCCTATTTAAGCGATTAGACGCTTATTTACGGAGATAAACGCATTTAAAGGTTTCCAGAGCCCACCTGATGGAAAATTTAGGTTCTAGTAATTTTTTTTGGACCAAAACCGGGTTTTCGAAAATCGACGATTTGAAACACCCTATTTAAGCGATTAGACGCTTATTTACGGAGATAAACGCATTTAAAGGTTTCCAGAGCCCACCTGATGGAAAATTTAGGTTCTAGTAATTTTTTTTGGACCAAAACCGGGTTTTCGAAAATCGACGATTTGAAACACCCTATTTAAGCGATTAGACGCTTATTTACGGAGATAAACGCATTTAAAGGTTTCCAGAGCCCACCTGATGGAAAATTTAGGTTCTAGTAATTTTTTTTGGACCAAAACCGGGTTTTCGAAAATCGACGATTTGAAACACCCTATTTAAGCGATTAGACGCTTATTTACGGAGATAAACGCATTTAAAGGTTTCCAGAGCCCACCTGATGGAAAATTTAGGTTCTAGTAATTTTTTTTGGACCAAAACCGGGTTTTCGAAAATCGACGATTTGAAACACCCTATTTAAGCGATTAGACGCTTATTTACGGAGATAAACGCATTTAAAGGTTTCCAGAGCCCACCTGATGGAAAATTTAGGTTCTAGTAATTTTTTTCGGACCAAAACCGGGTTTTCGAAAATCGACGATTTGAAACACCCTATTTAAGCGATTAGACGCTTATTTACGGAGATAAACGCATTTAAAGGTTTCCAGAGCCCACCTGATGGAAAATTTAGGTTCTAGTAATTTTTTTTGGACCAAAACCGGGTTTTCGAAAATCGACGATTTGAAACACCCTATTTAAGCGATTAGACGCTTATTTACGGAGATAAACGCATTTAAAGGTTTCCAGAGCCCACCTGATGGAAAATTTAGGTTCTAGTAATTTTTTTTGGACCAAAACCGGGTTTTCGAAAATCGACGATTTGAAACACCCTATTTAAGCGATTAGACGCTTATTTACGGAGATAAACGCATTTAAAGGTTTCCAGAGCCCACCTGATGGAAAATTTAGGTTCTAGTAATTTTTTTTGGACCAAAACCGGGTTTTCGAAAATCGACGATTTGAAACACCCTATTTAAGCGATTAGACGCTTATTTACGGAGATAAACGCATTTAAAGGTTTCCAGAGCCCACCTGATGGAAAATTTAGGTTCTAGTAATTTTTTTCGGACCAAAACCGGGTTTTCGAAAATCGACGATTTGAAACACCCTATTTAAGCGATTAGACGCTTATTTACGGAGATAAACGCATTTAAAGGTTTCCAGAGCCCACCTGATGGAAAATTTAGGTTCTAGTAATTTTTTTTGGACCAAAACCGGGTTTTCGAAAATCGACGATTTGAAACACCCTATTTAAGCGATTAGACGCTTATTTACGGAGATAAACGCATTTAAAGGTTTCCAGAGCCCACCTGATGGAAAATTTAGGTTCTAGTAATTTTTTTCGGCCCAAAACCGGGTTTTCGAAAATCGACGATTTGAAACACCCTATTTAAGCGATTAGACGCTTATTTACGGAGATAAACGCATTTAAAGGTTTCCAGAGCCCACCTGATGGAAAATTTAGGTTCTAGTAATTTTTTTCGGACCAAAACCGGGTTTTCGAAAATCGACGATTTGAAACACCCTATTTAAGCGATTAGACGCTTATTTACGGAGATAAACGCATTTAAAGGTTTCCAGAGCCCACCTGATGGAAAATTTAGGTTCTAGTAATTTTTTTCGGACCAAAACCGGGTTTTCGAAAATCGACGATTTGAAACACCCTATTTAAGCGATTAGACGCTTATTTACGGAGATAAACGCATTTAAAGGTTTCCAGAGCCCACCTGATGGAAAATTTAGGTTCTAGTAATTTTTTTCGGACCAAAACCGGGTTTTCGAAAATCGACGATTTGAAACACCCTATTTAAGCGATTAGACGCTTATTTACGGAGATAAACGCATTTAAAGGTTTCCAGAGCCCACCTGATGGAAAATTTAGGTTCTAGTAATTTTTTTTGGACCAAAACCGGGTTTTCGAAAATCGACGATTTGAAACACCCTATTTAAGCGATTAGACGCTTATTTACGGAGATAAACGCATTTAAAGGTTTCCAGAGCCCACCTGATGGAAAATTTAGGTTCTAGTAATTTTTTTTGGACCAAAACCGGGTTTTCGAAAATCGACGATTTGAAACACCCTATTTAAGCGATTAGACGCTTATTTACGGAGATAAACGCATTTAAAGGTTTCCAGAGCCCACCTGATGGAAAATTTAGGTTCTAGTAATTTTTTTCGGACCAAAACCGGGTTTTCGAAAATCGACGATTTGAAACACCCTATTTAAGCGATTAGACGCTTATTTACGGAGATAAACGCATTTAAAGGTTTCCAGAGCCCACCTGATGGAAAATTTAGGTTCTAGTAATTTTTTTTGGACCAAAACCGGGTTTTCGAAAATCGACGATTTGAAACACCCTATTTAAGCGATTAGACGCTTATTTACGGAGATAAACGCATTTAAAGGTTTCCAGAGCCCACCTGATGGAAAATTTAGGTTCTAGTAATTTTTTTTGACCAAAACCGGGTTTTCGAAAATCGACGATTTGAAACACCCTATTTAAGCGATTAGACGCTTATTTACGGAGATAAACGCATTTAAAGGTTTCCAGAGCCCACCTGATGGAAAATTTAGGTTCTAGTAATTTTTTTTGGACCAAAACCGGGTTTTCGAAAATCGACGATTTGAAACACCCTATTTAAGCGATTAGACGCTTATTTACGGAGATAAACGCATTTAAAGGTTTCCAGAGCCCACCTGATGGAAAATTTAGGTTCTAGTAATTTTTTTTGGACCAAAACCGGGTTTTCGAAAATCGACGATTTGAAACACCCTATTTAAGCGATTAGACGCTTATTTACGGAGATAAACGCATTTAAAGGTTTCCAGAGCCCACCTGATGGAAAATTTAGGTTCTAGTAATTTTTTTTGGACCAAAACCGGGTTTTCGAAAATCGACGATTTGAAACACCCTATTTAAGCGATTAGACGCTTATTTACGGAGATAAACGCATTTAAAGGTTTCCAGAGCCCACCTGATGGAAAATTTAGGTTCTAGTAATTTTTTTTGGACCAAAACCGGGTTTTCGAAAATCGACGATTTGAAACACCCTATTTAAGCGATTAGACGCTTATTTACGGAGATAAACGCATTTAAAGGTTTCCAGAGCCCACCTGATGGAAAATTTAGGTTCTAGTAATTTTTTTTGGACCAAAACCGGGTTTTCGAAAATCGACGATTTGAAACACCCTATTTAAGCGATTAGACGCTTATTTACGGAGATAAACGCATTTAAAGGTTTCCAGAGCCCACCTGATGGAAAATTTAGGTTCTAGTAATTTTTTTTGGACCAAAACCGGGTTTTCGAAAATCGACGATTTGAAACACCCTATTTAAGCGATTAGACGCTTATTTACGGAGATAAACGCATTTAAAGGTTTCCAGAGCCCACCTGATGGAAAATTTAGGTTCTAGTAATTTTTTTTGGACCAAAACCGGGTTTTCGAAAATCGACGATTTGAAACACCCTATTTAAGCGATTAGACGCTTATTTACGGAGATAAACGCATTTAAAGGTTTCCAGAGCCCACCTGATGGAAAATTTAGGTTCTAGTAATTTTTTTTGGACCAAAACCGGGTTTTCGAAAATCGACGATTTGAAACACCCTATTTAAGCGATTAGACGCTTATTTACGGAGATAAACGCATTTAAAGGTTTCCAGAGCCCACCTGATGGAAAATTTAGGTTCTAGTAATTTTTTTTGGACCAAAACCGGGTTTTCGAAAATCGACGATTTGAAACACCCTATTTAAGCGATTAGACGCTTATTTACGGAGATAAACGCATTTAAAGGTTTCCAGAGCCCACCTGATGGAAAATTTAGGTTCTAGTAATTTTTTTTGGACCAAAACCGGGTTTTCGAAAATCGACGATTTGAAACACCCTATTTAAGCGATTAGACGCTTATTTACGGAGATAAACGCATTTAAAGGTTTCCAGAGCCCACCTGATGGAAAATTTAGGTTCTAGTAATTTTTTTTGGACCAAAACCGGGTTTTCGAAAATCGACGATTTGAAACACCCTATTTAAGCGATTAGACGCTTATTTACGGAGATAAACGCATTTAAAGGTTTCCAGAGCCCACCTGATGGAAAATTTAGGTTCTAGTAATTTTTTTTGGACCAAAACCGGGTTTTCGAAAATCGACGATTTGAAACACCCTATTTAAGCGATTAGACGCTTATTTACGGAGATAAACGCATTTAAAGGTTTCCAGAGCCCACCTGATGGAAAATTTAGGTTCTAGTAATTTTTTTCGGACCAAAACCGGGTTTTCGAAAATCGACGATTTGAAACACCCTATTTAAGCGATTAGACGCTTATTTACGGAGATAAACGCATTTAAAGGTTTCCAGAGCCCACCTGATGGAAAATTTAGGTTCTAGTAATTTTTTTTGGACCAAAACCGGGTTTTCGAAAATCGACGATTTGAAACACCCTATTTAAGCGATTAGACGCTTATTTACGGAGATAAACGCATTTAAAGGTTTCCAGAGCCCACCTGATGGAAAATTTAGGTTCTAGTAATTTTTTTTGGACCAAAACCGGGTTTTCGAAAATCGACGATTTGAAACACCCTATTTAAGCGATTAGACGCTTATTTACGGAGATAAACGCATTTAAAGGTTTCCAGAGCCCACCTGATGGAAAATTTAGGTTCTAGTAATTTTTTTTGGACCAAAACCGGGTTTTCGAAAATCGACGATTTGAAACACCCTATTTAAGCGATTAGACGCTTATTTACGGAGATAAACGCATTTAAAGGTTTCCAGAGCCCACCTGATGGAAAATTTAGCAAACTAAAATTAATCTTAACTAAGCATAAAGGGAATTAATCATTGCAATAGAAGACTGCAACGATTTTTGTCTGAAATTATTAATTATTTTGTTGAAAATTTGTTCTAAAGTCTCCAAATTCGAAATTCTATGTACTTCGTTAGTACTGTACCAAGAAAGCAGCTTCAAAATCATCTTCAGAACTTTGTTCTGAATCCTTTGAAGTATTTTTTTCCTAGTAGCACAACAACTAGACCATATTGGAACAGCATAAAGCATGGCCGGTCTAAAAATTTGTTTAAATATTAGTAGTTTGTTCTTCAGACAAAGTTTCGATTTTCTGTTTATAAGAGGATATAAACATTTTATATATTTATTAAATTTGGCTTGAATGTCTTCAATGTGATTTTTAAAATTTAATTTTTGATCAAGTAATAGACCAAGGTATTTCACTTCGCTTGACCAGATAATTGGAACACCGCTCATAGTAACGATGTGACTACTACTAGGTTTCAAAATAGAAGTTCTAGGTTTATGTGGGAATATTATTAGTTGAGTTTTGGAAGCGTTGGGAGAAATCTTCCATTTCTGTAAATAAGAAGAGAAAATGTCCAAACTTTTCTGCAGTCTCCTGCAAATGACACGAAGACTTCTTCCTTTAGCGGAGATGCCTGTGTCATCAGCAAACAAGGATTTCTGACAACCCTGAGGCAAATCAGGGAGGTCGGAAGTAAAAATGTTATATAGTATCGGCCCAAGAATGCTACCCTGAGGAACTCCAGCTCTAACAGGTAGTCGATCAGATTTGGAATTCTGATAATTTACCTGCAGAGTTCTGTCAGTTAAATAATTTTGAATTAATTTTATATTATAGAGCGGAAAATTAAAGTTTTTCAATTTAGCAACCAAACCTTCTCGCCAAACATTTTCGAATGCTTTTTCTATGTCTAGAAGAGCAACTCCAGTTGAGCAGCCTTCAGATTTATTTGAACGAATTAAATTAGTAACTCTTAAGAGTTGATGCGTAGTTGAATGCCCATGGCGAAATCCAAAGTGCTCATCTGCAAAAATTGAGTTTGTATTGATGTGAAGCATCATTCTATTCAAAATTAGCTTTTCAAAAAGTTTACTGATTGGAGGAAGTAAACTTATTGGTCTGTAGCTAGAAGCTTCAGCTGAATCTTTCTCGGGCTTCAAAATTGGAACAACTTTGGCATTTTTCCGTTTGCCAGGAAAGTATGACAAATGAAAACATTTATTAAATAATTTTACCATGAAAGACAAGGTACTCACTGGGAGTTTTTTGATGAGTATATAGAAAATTCCATCATCACCTGGAGCCTTCATATTTTTTAACTTTTTAGTTATAGTTTTTACTTCATCCAAATCAGTACCCCAGGATTCATCAAAAATATTTTCCCATGAGGAAATATTCAGATAATCAAGAGCAACCTGATTCTCAATAGGACTAGTAAGACCCAAACTGAAATTATGGGAACTCTCAAACTGCTCAGCAAGTTTTTGAGCTTTTTCCACATTTGTTAGCAATATTTTATCACCTTCTTTGAGCGCTGGAATAGGCTTTTGAGGTTTCTTCAAAATTTTGGAGAGTTTCCAAAAAGGTTTGGAACTCGGCTCTAATTTTGACACATTATTTTCAAATTGTTTGTTCCTCAGGGCGGAGAAGCGTTTTTTAATTTGTTTTTGCAAATCTCGCCAGATAACTTTCATGACGGGATCGCGTGTTCTCTGATATTGTCTTCTACGGATATTTTTCAGACGGATCAAAAGCTGAAGATCGTCGTCTATTATAATTGTATTGAACTTTACCTCGCATTTTGGAACTGATACAGCTCTTGCTTCAACTATGGAAGTAGTCAGAGATTAAGAGCATTATCGATATCATTTTTAGTTTCCAAAGGAATATTAGGATCAAAGTTATGTTCCATGAATGTTTGATATTAGTTCCAATCAGCTCTATGATAATTGAAAGTAGAACTGTTGGGATTAAAAATTATTTCTTGAGATATTTCAAAAGTTACTGGAAGGTGATCCGAACCGAAGTCAGCATGAGTAACCAATTGGCTACAAAGTTGACATGAATCAGTTAAGACCAAATCAATAGTTGAGGGATTTCTGGCAGAAGAAAAGCAAGTTGGGCTGTTTGGGTATTGGATAGTGTAATAACCCGCAGAACAATTATCAAATAGTATATTACCATTGGAATTACTTTGAGCATTATTCCACGATCGGTGTTTTGCATTAAAATCACCAATAATGAAGAATGTTGACCTATTACGGGTAACCTTCTGTAAGTCACCCTTGAGAAGATTATTTTGCTGACCTACGCATTGGAATGGTAAATAGGCAGCTAATAGTGTAAGTTGACCAAATTTTGTTTCAACAGAAACCCCCAAAGTTTCAAAAACTTTGGTATCAAATGAAGAAAGAATTTGATGTTTGATACGCCTATGAACAATTATGGCAACGCCACCACCTGGACTTTCAAGACGATCATTGCGGTGTACGAAATAATTAGGATCCCTTTTTATTTTATCACCTGGTTTAAGAAAAGTTTCAGTTACAACGGCAATATGCACGTTATGAACTCGTAAAAAGTTAAACAGCTCATCTTCATTATTTTTAAGAGATCGAGCATTCCAATTTAAAATATTCAGTGTCTTAATACCCATTGCTGAATTTCAGGGTCATGACAATATTGTTTGCAAATTTTATACCAGTTTGAATGGCATCAAACATGGAGTTTGTATTTAACATTCCATTAATCATATCGATTAATGATTTCTGTAAAAAATCCATTTTTGGAGCGGTAAATCTTCAACATTTCTGGTAGAATTTTGGTTTCTACCGGCTGTAACGGCAGCGTAGGAAGCTCCATTACCTAGCTGTACATTGCTACCAGCAGGTAAGAATTGAGCATTGAAAACTTGTGCTCTGTTTGTACTTACGGGTACATTTGTACTTCGCTGACCATTGTTAACAGCAGATAGCAGTGGAAAATTTGACGGTTGGGCATTGATCGTACCTTCCGGTACGAATGTTGGATTTCCTCCTCGATGACCGTTGTTAACAGCCGAGTCGGTCCCTACCTGATGCTTAGCACGAAGCGGTCCATACCTGATGCTTAGCACGAGAATTCAAGATCGCTTTGCGAGTCTTGCATTCCCAAAAATTAGATTTGTGGTTTCCACCACAATTCGCACATTTAAAATTTTTGGGACCCTTCACAGGACAGTTGTCCTTGGCGTGAGAGGAATCGCCACAATGTATGCATTTGGCATCCATGTGACAATTTTTTGTCCCGTGACCCCATCCCTGGCATTTACGGCACTGGGTGAGGTGTTGAGAATTTCCTCCAGTCTTCCTGAAGTGTTCCCACTTCACTCTGACATGGAGCATAAGGCTGGCTTTTTCCAATGCCTTAAGGTTATTCAGTTCATTTGATTTAAAATGAACTAAATAAAAATCGTTAGAAATCCCATTGCGAGAATCGCCAGGTTGGGATTTCTTTTTCATCTTTATCACTTGAACTGGTGTAACTCCAAGCAATTTAATAATTTCTTGATTGATCTCATCCAGGGATTCACCACTGGCTAGACCTTTTAAGACCACCTTGAACAGACGTTCAGTTTTGGTGTCATGTGTAAAGAATTTGATGCCTCTTTGAGCAAGATACTCCACGAGAAGTTTAAATCCGATCAAGGTTTCAGCCAATACACGGCATGCACCCCGACGATCGATTTGAAAGGAAAATTTAGAATCTTTAATGAAATTCGTGAGTTCCTTACGGAGCCCATGAAAATCAGATGTTGTTACCACAATAGGTGGAACCTTTTCTTTCCCTGCATTAATTCGGGAATGCTTCGAAGATTTTTGCCTGACTGATGGATCATTCTCATCATCAGTAAGAATATCGAATTGATTGCTCAAATCAATATTAGTAGAAGGGGAATCCAGAGATTGTCCCTTTCTTTTGCGTTTAGGCGCCATTTTCTCCAAAATGATTAAAATTTATACGTTTTCTCCTAATCAACTTCCAAGCAGATTCTACAAGAATCCGAAGGGTCAAAG
Source organism: Aedes koreicus (assembly GCA_024533555.2). Lineage (NCBI taxonomy): Eukaryota > Metazoa > Arthropoda > Insecta > Diptera > Culicidae > Aedes > Aedes koreicus. Next base: position 238,136 of record JAHHFK020001105.1, on the reverse strand, counting down.
AGGAATTTTCCAAATCGATATCCAAGTCGGATTACCTCGCGTAGGGTCCAGACAAGGATCGAAAAGGAATAAGGGTAAAATATAAAAAATGTGCAGATAATGTTAAGCACTGAAAAGTGCTGTTTGATTTTGTTATAGCTTTAGGTAGCAAAAATACTTCCTTCAGCAAAAAAAAATAGAACCGCACGGCATGAGAGCTCGATGCGGACTCGATAATACAATATGATGAAATAACTGAAACAATGATAGACATATGAAAATTATATGCTGCTTGGTGCCTCATTACAGCTCAATCATTGGTAGTTGAATGTAACTCCGGAATGTGAAACCTTTTTTGCCAAACCATTTCGTAATTAAATGAAGTATAAACATGTATTATGGCATTTAAGTTTATACTAAATAATAAAAATATGTACGTATTTATAACATATGGGTCATAATCAGCAGAATTGAAAAGCATTTATTAATTTTAATGATATCCAATGATATAATTTAATAGAAAGGAACCTTGAGCTACAATGACAAAAAAAATAGCTATACTATCTGGAACAAACTTCCTTGTACCCTTGAAGCAGAGAAAATTTAATTATTGTTATTATTATTATTTTTAATAATAATTTCAATATGTTTTTAGTAATATGCAATGATGAAAATAATACGATGTTGCAATAAAATACTAAATAATGTATATATAATTATAAAATGCAGCCATTTGCCTCTTTGGCAGCGGTGTTAGTTGCTTTAAACTCTGAAATAACGGAAATTTCCAATGTGATATAATGAAACATAGTTGATCTCCTGGCAGCCGTTTTGCTAGGAAAATGTGAGCAAACAATAAGGCGAAATAAATTCCCTATGAATATGTTTATTGCTTAAAAACGGAAGCTTAATAAATCTAAACTAAAAAGAAATAAAAAGAAAAACAAGAAATTTATTTGATTCCCCAACTTTTTTTTCCCCCCCGCCCCACAAAGAAATTATTTGTCCCTCCAAAATAAAAGAATAGAAAAAATTGAAGTTTTGTTTTTTTTAATATTTTTTTTTAAAAAAAGGAAAAAAAGTGTAAAAAAAACCCGAATATTTCTTTAAATATATAAGATATAGTTTGTTTTAGTATACTCACAACGCACCACAAAGACGAAACGAAAAACACAAAAAAAAAAAATAAGAAGGATTTATAATAAAAAAAAAAAAAAAAAATCAAAAAACTTTTTATTTCTGCAGGTTGGCGTCCTTCTACAATTATAAAACGACTTCCATCATCACAACCACGGGGGAAAAAAAAAATAATAATTAATTATACTAGAAATAACCAAGAAATTAATAATTAACTAAAATAACGACGTAATAAAAAAACCACCCTTTTTCGTGGCAGGGGAAGAATGCAGCCTACCACCCTACCGGGCCCCGCTGCCGACGGCAGAGACGGCCCCCCCCCCCTTGTTGCAGACGCCCGCCGCGCACCCCCCCCTCCAACCAGATGAAAGCAGAAGGACAACACTGCCCCGGCTCCACCACCCACGAAGGACACCCCACGTGGGTGGCCTTTGTTTCACCTCACCCCCCCCCCAAGAAAGTGGGGGGTGGGGAGATGAGGGCCAGGGTTATGCGGCGGCACCCCCCCCCGCCAATTGTCGACTCACCATTTTGCAGCCCATGGTTAAGTAAAAAATTTTGGACCAAAACCGGGTTTTCGAAAATCGACGATTTGAAACACCCTATTTAAGCGATTAGACGCTTATTTACGGAGATAAACGCATTTAAAGGTTTCCAGAGCCCACCTGATGGAAAATTTAGGTTCTAGTAATTTTTTTTGGACCAAAACCGGGTTTTCGAAAATCGACGATTTGAAACACCCTATTTAAGCGATTAGACGCTTATTTACGGAGATAAACGCATTTAAAGGTTTCCAGAGCCCACCTGATGGAAAATTTAGGTTCTAGTAATTTTTTTTGGACCAAAACCGGGTTTTCGAAAATCGACGATTTGAAACACCCTATTTAAGCGATTAGACGCTTATTTACGGAGATAAACGCATTTAAAGGTTTCAGAGCCCACCTGATGGAAAATTTAGGTTCTAGTAATTTTTTTTGGACCAAAACCGGGTTTTCGAAAATCGACGATTTGAAACACCCTATTTAAGCGATTAGACGCTTATTTACGGAGATAAACGCATTTAAAGGTTTCCAGAGCCCACCTGATGGAAAATTTAGGTTCTAGTAATTTTTTTTGGACCAAAACCGGGTTTTCGAAAATCGACGATTTGAAACACCCTATTTAAGCGATTAGACGCTTATTTACGGAGATAAACGCATTTAAAGGTTTCCAGAGCCCACCTGATGGAAAATTTAGGTTCTAGTAATTTTTTTGGACCAAAACCGGGTTTTCGAAAATCGACGATTTGAAACACCCTATTTAAGCGATTAGACGCTTATTTACGGAGATAAACGCATTTAAAGGTTTCCAGAGCCCACCTGATGGAAAATTTAGGTTCTAGTAATTTTTTTTGGACCAAAACCGGGTTTTCGAAAATCGACGATGTACGCATCAAAACAGAGTGTGTACAAACTACCGCTAGAAACTATCACAAGCAATCAGTGGTACATGAGCGAGATCCAACGAGTTATTATTGCCAGTTGAGGTGGCAGATGTATCTGTGCCTCAACTTACCCCGCAGAGGGATGTTTGGCAATGATAACGTCCTTGGTTCGAGTACTACTTTACCATTCCCTTTCGCTCAATTTACAATACTTCATTCTATTTCCAACCTACCGTACACTGACGGAACTTTCAACACTTTCTCTTCATATCTTTCATTCTAGCAAACATGACTGTCTACTCTTGGTGCCTCATGGCGATGAGCGAAACATCTCCTTCCCAAAACAATTTTTTCCCTTTTTCCTTTTTTTTATTTTTTTTTCTTTTTTTTCACTTCTATTTTTCCCCCTTTTTCCCACCACCAATTCCCAAAACAATTTTTTTGTTAAATACCCCCCCCATCCAACTTTATTTAGAGGACATGGTTGATTTTCTATGATAAATTAATTTTTTTCTGATTATTTTCATAAATACGTAGGTACGTGATGATGTTGTGCCCTGCTGAGGATTTTATCTCCTTAAACTATTCATGAAAGGTCCATCAGCAATTTGTATGGGTTAAGATTGAACGTACCTCAAGGTATCTGAACTTTATTTAGAGGACATGGTTGATTTTCTTTGATAAATTTATTTTTTTCTGATTATTTTCATAAATACGTAGCTACGTGATTATTTTGTGCCCTGCTGGGGATTTTATCTTTTCAAACTATTCCTCAAAGGTTCGTCCACAATTTGTAGGGGTTAAGTTTGAACGTACCTCAAGGTATCTGAACTTTATTTAGAGGACATGGTTGATTTTCTATGATAAATTTATTTTTTTCTGATTATTTTCATAAATACGTAGCTACGTGATAATTTTGTGCCCTGCTGGGGATTTTATCTTCTCAACCTATTGCTCAAAGGTCCATCAACAATTTGTATGGGTTAAGATTGAACGTACCTCAAGGTATCTGAACTTTATTTAGAGGACATGGTTGATTTTCTATGATAAATTTATTTTTTTCTGATTATTTTCATAAATACGTAGCTACGTGATTATTTTGTGCACTGCTGGGGATTTTATCTTTTCAAACTACTCCTCAAAGGTTCATCAACAATTTGTTTGGGATATGATTGAACGTACCTCAAGGTATCTGAACTTTATTTAGAGGACATGGTTGATTTTCTATGATAAATTTATTTTTTCTTTTTAGTTTTGATTATTTTCATAAATACGTAGGTATGTGATAATTTTGTGCCCTGCTGAGGATTTTATCTTCTGAAACAATTCATGAAATGTCCAAAAACAATTTTTATGGGTTAAGATTGAACGTACCTCAAGGTATCTGAACTTTATTTAGAGGACATGGTTGATTTTCTATGATAAATTTTTTTTTCTGATTATTTTCATAAATACGTAGGTACGTGATACTGTTGTGCCCTGCTGAGGATTTTTTCTCTCTAAACTATTCATGAAATGTGCATCAACAATTTGTATGGGTTAAGATTGAACGTACCTCAAGGTATCTGAACTTTATTTAGAGGACATGGTTGATTTTCTATGATATTTTTTTTTTTTTTCGATTATTTTCATAAATACGTAGCTACGTGATAATTTTGTGCCCTGCTGAGGATTTTATCTTCTCAAACTATTCTTCAAAGGTCCATCAACAATTTGTTTGGGCAAAGGTTGAACGTACCTCAAAGTATCTCAACTTTATTTAGAGGACATGGTTGATTTTCTATGATAAATATATTTTTTTCTGATTATTTTCATAAATACGTAGGTACGTGATAATTTTGTGCCCTGCTGAGGATTTTATCTTCTCAAACTATTCATAAAATTTCCATTAAAAATTTGAATGGGTTAAGATTGAATGGTCCTCAAGGTATCTGAACTTTATTTAGAGAACATGGTTGATTTTCTATGATAAATTTATTTTTTTCCGATTATTTTCATAAATACGTAGCTACGTGATAATTTTGTGCCCTGCTGAGAATTTAATCTTTTCAAACTATTTCTTAAAGGTCCATCAACAATTTGTTTGGGTAAAGGTTGAACGTTCCTCAAGGTATATGAACTTTATTTAGAGGACATGGTTGATTTTCTATGATAAATTATTTTTTTTCTGATTATTTTCATAAATACGTAGCTACGTGATAATTTTGTGCCCTGCTGAGGATTTTATCTTCTCAAACTATTCATGAAAGGTCCAAAAGCAATTTGTTTGGGTTCAGATTGAACGTAGCTCAAGGTATCTGAACTTTATTTAGAGGACATGGTGGATTTTCTATGATGAATTTATTTTTTTCTGATTATTTTCATAAATACGTAGCTACGTGAGAATTTTGTGCCCTGCTGAGGATTTTATCTTCTCAAACTGTACTTTAGAGGTCTATTAACAATTTGTTTGGATTAAGATTGAACGTACCTCAAGGTATCTGAACTTTATTTAGAGGACATGGTTGATTTTCTAAGAAAAATTTATTTTTTGCTGATAATTTTCATAAATACGTAGCTACGTGATAATTTTGCGCCCTGCTGAGGATTTTATCTCCTCAAACTATTCATAAAGGGTCCAAAAGCAATTTTTTTGGGTTAAGATTGAACGTACCTCAAGGTATCAGAACTTTATTTAGAGGCCATGGTTGATTTTCTAAGAAAAAATTATTTTTTTCTGATAATTTTCATAAATACGTAGCTACGTGATAATTTTGTGCCCTGCTGAGGATTTTATCTTCTCAAACTATTCATAAAAGGTCCAAAAGCAATTTTTTTGGGTTGAGATTGAACGTACCTCAAGGTATCTGAACTTTTTTTAGAGGACATGGTGGATTTTCTATGATAAATTTATTTTTTTCTGATTATTTTCATAAATACGTAGCTACGTGATAATGTTGTGCCCTGCTGAGGATCTTATCTTCTCAAACTGTTCCTCAAAGGTTCATTAACAATTTGTGTGGGTAAAGGTTGAACGTTCCTCAAGGTATCTGAACTTTATTTAGAGGACATGGTTGATTTTCTATGAAAAATTTAATTTTTTCTGATTATTTTCATAAATACTCAGGTACTTGAGACTTGTGTGCCCTGCTGAAAATATAGCTAATTTGTGTTTTTTCGATATACTTTGTTTTATGGCTGTGGTTGCTGCTGCTGTTGATGCTGCGGTTGCTGCTGTGATATCATAACCTGCCCACTTCTAGCGACGACGTTTGCTGCTCCATTTTTGGGATATGGCGATAGGCCGTCATATTTTTTGGTTTTTTTTTTTTCTTTATCTCCACTTATTATAGATAGTCACCTGTCATGATCCCATGGCGATCTATGCAAGCAGTGCGGGCCATGCAAAAGTTGACACTGTTCCTTATGGAAACCGTTTCAGAGCCAGATCGGTGTAAGTCAGGTATATTACATCTGAGCCTATTACCCACCACTTAAGGTGACAATTTTCGAACGTACCCGGAGGCTTGCCAAGGTTTTACCGGGAAGGAGGCAGTCGAACTATTAGCCCACTCGCAATTACAGTATGGTGTCACCCTTACCTTCTCAAGGAGTAGAATAGTGCGACTACCAGCCCTATAGCTTAAACTCCCTCCGTTTTACCGTGACATGTCCGCTGATTCATGCCGTGACCGGTATGCCGTAATTAGGATCTTTCTGGCGTTAATCCTCATGTGGCGGGTTGCACTCCTAAGGGTGAAGGGCTGAAGTGCTTAAACCGGCACTATCTCGCTTGGCGGAGCTGCTTTCGGATATTGTGGTATTTAATAGAAATTCTACAGAGCCCACTGTCCAATCCTGCCACATCCTAGGCTAGCCCCCGCTGCTCGTCCAGGGTTGCTTATTGGTTATTCGCAACTATCCTGTTCAGGCCGTCCCACTATCCACGACCCGTGGAACCGCCCGATGGCTGGCAGCTGAGCCTCCTCTAGTAAGGCGGGTGTGTGTGTGTGTGTGTGTGTGTGTGTGTGTGTGTGTGTGTGTGTGTGTGTGTGTGTGTGTGTGTGTGTGTGTGTGTGTGTGTGTGTGTGTGTGTGTGTGTGTGTGTGTGTGTGTGTGTGTGTGTGTGTGTGTGTGTGTGTGTGTGTCAAAACCAACAACTAGGATTATCATTCTGAGCTGTACAAGGAGTTTCACTAACTGACAAATGTGACATGAAAAAAAACTTCGGCAATGGAACAGTGACATGAGAAGTTTTTGGGACAAAGTTGTTATGATACGTTATGTCTTAAAAGCCAGTATTTAGCGAGAATGTTTGTCAAAAGAAAAAAAAATTTTCTCTTGTTGTTGATCTTGGGAGGTGACATCATCAAGCTTTCCAAGTTAATTTAATTTAATTGTTAAGTTAAGGAATTTTCTCAAAATGTTTTAAGACGCTTTATGAAACATTAAACTAAGCAGGAATATAAACTTGGAAAACTGAATTAAATTGTTATTAAATCTACAAAAAAAAGCTATGAGCGGTGATTTGTGCTTTTCAAATTAAGAACTTACGTCGATCATTTTACGTTATTTTACATGAAAGGTATCATCAAATTTTCTGAAGATAAATTGTATTTTTTATTTGTTTTTATTTGTTTCCCTAAGGGGGCGCAATTGACAATTAAATTGTGTATTGATTTTGGAAAATATCAGCATATCAACGTTTTAATGTTCAAACCTTATCTTATTATATTTTCCATTTTCCAACAGAAGAATGCAAGCAGATGTGGAATGCCGATCACAGTCAATTTACTTACAAGATAGAACTTAAAATTAATGAATTTCCAACTACACAAATATTTCTTTAACACTGCACGGTGTTCTTTTAACAACATACATATATTGATTGTTGTTTTTGTACTCTCCCAAGCGCGGAAGTAACTATCTTTGATGAAGTTGGTCAGAAGTAGATATAGCGCTTCGCATGGAGATGATAAATTATCTACTTCTGACCAACTTCAACATAGGGAAACTGCCCCCATATTAATCTCATTGTTCCTATATTCATCCTACGATGAATCAAACAATTGGGCAGTTGAAGGATCGGTTTCATTTTCTAATAATGTTTGCTTACGTCAAATAACTACAACAAACATTACTAACTAATCCTTCAACTGCCCAATTGTTTGATTCATCGTAGGATGAATATAGGAACAATGAGATTAATATGGGGGCAGTTCCCCTGCATATGTTTTAAAATAATCAAATAAAATTATGATATATTATCATTATTTATAGTTATTATTTTATTTTATTATGTTATTATTTATTTTAACACTATAAAACAAACCTTAAATCTATTGACTATCGTATACTATATAATAAAAATTCTACTGGCTTGTATATTAGCTTATAAGCGAACAGCTATGTTTACCTTACATTTCACTATAAGCTAACTGAGAATTCAAATTAATCTGCACAACTGTACACCAAAATTACAGGATTGATATTTTTGGTAACATTGCAAGGTTTGCTTAGAAGATCATCAAATACTTCCCACTTACCGTTTGTAAGCTGTGAAACGATGGAAGAATTTTGTCATTGATTTCCATTTTAAAATCTATTACGAGTCATAAAAAAAAATGCAGAATAGAATCAAATGCACATGTATTTGACGTTATGATCACCGAACCTCCATTAGTTGTTTTTGCTCCATTTGTAAGAAATGGAAGTCCAACAACTTTTTGAGGGCCATCGTGATCATTCTGAGGCTCTAAAATGCTGAACGCACAACGTTTCTCATCACGTTCAGCAAGCCCTTCCCAATTCTCAATAGAATTTATCTCTATGTCGTAGAGAGATTTTCCAGATGTGGTAACTGTAGTATCTTACTCTTTTTCTTACACTTACAATGCAGAAACACTTTGATAGTTTTTACCCTACTGAACGTTTTTTTAACTCTTTATTTGTTCCAAATTTATTCATATTTACATTTCATGTTAATCTAGGTGCTCCAGCTACTACCGTAACGTATCAACCTTAATTGTTAAAATATGTACCAAATTTTGTTCACATGGTTCATGCCTTAGCAGTTCAGTATTTCAAACAGGTTTTATTTTTGTCTGAAATTATTAATTATTTTGTTGAAAATTTGTTCTAAAGTCTCAACATTCGAAATTCTATGTACTTCGTTAGTACTGTACCAAGAAGGCAGCTTCAAAATCATCTTCAGAACTTGGTTCTGAATCCTTTGAAGTATTTTTTTTTTCCTTGTAGCACAACAACTAGACCATATTGGAACAGCATAAAGCATGGCCGGTCTAAAAATTTGTTTAAATATTAGTAGTTTGTGCTTCAGACAAAGTTTCGATTTTCTGTTTATAAGAGGATATAAACATTTTATATATTTATTAAATTTGGCTTGAATGTCTTCAATGTGATTTTTAAAATTTAATTTTTGATCAAGTAATAGACCAAGGTATTTCACTTCGCTTGACCAGATAATTGGAACACCGCTCATAGTAACGATGTGACTACTACTAGGTTTCAAAATAGAAGTTCTAGGTTTATGTGGGAATATTATTAGTTGAGTTTTGGAAGCGTTGGGAGAAATCTTCCATTTTTGTAAATAAGAAGAGAAAATGTCCAAACTTTTCTGCAGTCTCCTGCAAATGACACGAAGACTTCTTCCTTTAGCGGAGATGCCTGTGTCATCAGCAAACAAGGATTTCTGACAACCCTGAGGCAAATCAGGGAGGTCGGAAGTAAAAATGTTATATAGTATCGGCCCAAGAATGCTACCCTGAGGAACTCCAGCTCTAACAGGTAGTCGATCAGATTTGGAATTCTGATAATTTACCTGCAGAGTTCTGTCAGTTAAATAATTTTGAATTAATTTTATATTATAGAGCGGAAAATTAAAGTTTTTCAATTTAGCAACCAAACCTTCTCGCCAAACATTTTCGAATGCTTTTTCTATGTCTAGAAGAGCAACTCCAGTTGAGCAGCCTTCAGATTTATTTGAACGAATTAAATTAGTAACTCTTAAGAGTTGATGCGTAGTTGAATGCCCATGGTGAAATCCAAATTGCTCATCTGCAAAAATTGAGTTTGTATTGATGTGAAGCATCATTCTATTCAAAATTAGCTTTTCAAAAAGTTTACTGATTGGAGGAAGTAAACTTATTGGTCTGTAGCTAGAAGCTTCAGCTGAATCTTTCTCGGGCTTCAAAATTGGAACAACTTTGGCATTTTTCCGTTTGCCAGGAAAGTATGACAAATGAAAACATTTATTAAATAATTTTACCATGAAAGACAAGGTACTCACTGGGAGTTTTTTGATGAGTATATAGAAAATTCCATCATCACCTGGAGCCTTCATATTTTTTAACTTTTTAGTTATAGTTTTTACTTCATCCAAATCAGTACCCCAGGATTCATCAAAAATATTTTCCCATGAGGAAATATTCAGATAATCAAGAGCAACCTGATTCTCAATAGGACTAGTAAGACCCAAACTGAAATTATGGGAACTCTCAAACTGCTCAGCAAGTTTTTGAGCTTTTTCCACATTTGTTAGCAATATTTTATCACCTTCTTTGAGCGCTGGAATAGGCTTTTGAGGTTTCTTCAAAATTTTGGAGAGTTTCCAAAAAGGTTTGGAACTCGGCTCTAATTTTGACACATTATTTTCAAATTGTTTGTTCCTCAGGGCGGAGAAGCGTTTTTTAATTTGTTTTTGCAAATCTCGCCAGATAACTTTCATGACGGGATCGCGTGTTCTCTGATATTGTCTTCTACGGATCAAAAGCTGAAGATCGTCGTCTATTATAATTGTATTGAACTTTACCTCGCATTTTGGAACTGATACAGCTCTTGCTTCAACTATGGAAGTAGTCAGAGATTAAGAGCATTATCGATATCATTTTTAGTTTCCAAAGGAATATTAGGATCTAAGTTATGTTCCATGAATGTTTGATATTGGTTCCAATCAGCTCTATGATAATTGAAAGTAGAACTGTTGGGATTAAAAATTATTTCTTGAGATATTTCAAAAGTTACTGGAAGGTGATCCGAACCGAAGTCAGCATGAGTAACCAATTGGCTACAAAGTTGACATGAATCAGTTAAGACCAAATCAATAGTTGAGGGATTTCTGGCAGAAGAAAAGCAAGTTGGGCTGTTTGGGTATTGGATAGTGTAATAACCCGCAGAACAATTATCAAATAGTATATTACCATTGGAATTACTTTGAGCATTATTCCACGATCGGTGTTTTGCATTAAAATCACCAATAATGAAGAATGTTGACCTATTACGGGTAACCTTCTGTAAGTCACCCTTGAGAAGATTATTTTGCTGACCTACGCATTGGAATGGTAAATAGGCAGCTAATAGTGTAAGTTGACCAAATTTTGTTTCAACAGAAACCCCCAAAGTTTCAAAAACTTTGGTATCAAATGAAGAAAGAATTTGATGTTTGATACGCCTATGAACAATTATGGCAACGCCACCACCTGGACTTTCAAGACGATCATTGCGGTGTACGAAATAATTAGGATCCCTTTTTATTTTATCACCTGGTTTAAGAAAAGTTTCAGTTACAACGGCAATATGCACGTTATGAACTCGTAAAAAGTTAAACAGCTCATCTTCATTATTTTTAAGAGATCGAGCATTCCAATTTAAAATATTCAGTGTCTTAATACCCATTGCTGAATTTCAGGGTCATGACAATATTGTTTGCAAATTTTATACCAGTTTGAATGGCATCAAACATGGAGTTTGTATTTAACATTCCATTAATCATATCGATTAATGATTTCTGTAAAAAATCCATTTTTGGAGCGGTAAATCTTCAACATTTCTGGTAGAATTTTGGTTTCTACCGGCTGTAACGGCAGCGTAGGAAGCTCCATTACCTAGCTGTACATTGCTACCAGCAGGTAAGAATTGAGCATTGAAAACTTGTGCTCTGTTTGTACTTACGGGTACATTTGTACTTCGCTGACCATTGTTAACAGCAGATAGCAGTGGAAAATTTGACGGTTGGGCATTGATCGTACCTTCCGGTACGAATGTTGGATTTCCTCCTCGATGACCGTTGTTAACAGCCGAGTCGGTCCCTACCTGATGCTTAGCACGAAGCGGTCCATACCTGATGCTTAGCACGAGAATTCAAGATCGCTTTGCGAGTCTTGCATTCCCAAAAATTAGATTTGTGGTTTCCACCACAATTCGCACATTTAAAATTTTTGGGATCCTTCACAGGACAGTTGTCCTTGGCGTGAGAGGAATCGCCACAATGCATGCATTTGGCATCCATGTGACAATTTTTGTCCCGTGACCCCATCCCTGGCATTTACGGCACTGGGTGAGGTGTTGAGAATTTCCTCCAGTCTTCCTGAAGTGTTCCCACTTCACTCTGACATGGAGCATAAGGCTGGCTTTTTCCAATGCCTTAAGGTTATTCAGTTCATTTGATTTAAAATGAACTAAATAAAAATCGTTAGAAATCCCATTGCGAGAATCGCCAGGTTGGGATTTCTTTTTCATCTTTATCACTTGAACTGGTGTAACTCCAAGCAATTTAATAAATTCTTGTTTGATCTCATCCAAGGATTTACCACTGGCCAGACCTTTTAAGACCACCTTGAACAGACGTTCAGTTTTGGTGTCATGTGTAAAGAATTTGATGCCTCTTTGAGCAAGATACTCCACGAGAAGTTTAAATCCGATCAAGGTTTCAGGCAATACACGGCATTCACCCCGACGACCAATTTGAAAGGAAAATTTAGAATCTTTAATGAAATTCGTGAGTTCCTTACGGAGCCCATGAAAATCAGATGTTATTACCACAATAGGTGGAACCTTTTCTTTCCCTGCATTAATTCGGGAATGCTTCGAAGATTTTTGCCTGACTGATGGATCATTCTCATCATCAGTAAGAATATCGAATTGATTGCTCAAATCAATATTAGTAGAAGGGGAATCCAGAGATTGTCCCTTTCTTTTGCGTTTAGGCGCCATTTTCTCCTAAATGATTAGAATTTATACGTTTTCTCCTAATCAACTTCCAAGCAGATTCTACAAGAATCCGAAGGGTCAAAGAGGAATTTTCCAAATCGATATCCAAGTCGGATTACCTCGCGTAGGGTCCAGACAAGAATCGAAAAGGAATAAGGGTAAAAAATAAAAAATGTGCAGGTAATGTTAAGCACTGAAAAGTGCTGTTTGATTTTGTTATAGCTTTAGGTAGCAAAAATACTTCCTTCAGCAAAAGAAAATAGAACCACACGGCATGAGAGCTCGATGCGTACTGAAATTGACATCTGTGTGTATTGGGAACGTTAGAGAAAAAGGAACAATAAAAAAAACAGACAGAAAGAGACTCCGGGAGCGTGAAGACCGGCAAACGGAAACACCGTATTTTTATTGAATCGACGACTACTCGATACTACATTTTGGCGACGAGAATTAAAATGGCTAATCAATTTGGTAAGTATACTATCGGAAATAAATGAGAAATCTTAGAAAAATTGATAAGAATATAATCAGTCGCTTGAATGCGGAAATTAATGGTCTGATACCAGTCTGCCTTAGAGCAGGTGAACAAGAAAAGAAAAAAAACTTTGAAATGGATCAGTCGCTTAAATGCGGTTTGTTGAAGTCTGATTCCATTCTGCGAAAGAGCAGGAACAGGAAAGAGGCGTGATTGCTTAAATGCAGAAGGAAAAATCTGGTAAAATCAGGCTTGTAAACTTGTCAGTGAATGTATGGAGGAATAAAAACTAACCTCAAAGAAATTATCGGCAGCTTGAATCCGATTGAAAATCTGTTTTGAAGGTGAGACCAATAGTATCTTGCAAGTGATGATGGTGATGTTTGGTAAAATCATTACATATACAACGAATTTTGATCGATGAATATGATTTTATGTTTCATTGTTGCTCACTTTTTTTATTCCGATTTTACTACCCGTACTAATTGTGGTTGTGTTTTGATCATTCGCAGACATGATTCGGTCGTTGGGACTGCAGCTACAGGCATTTGACTATGCAGCCTTCACTGACGATGTTGGAATTGAGTGGCGTAAGTGGGTACGGTCATTTGAAACCATGATTCGAGCAAGCCGCATCGACGACGAAGATTGGAAAAAGGATTTGCCTCTTCACTATGCTAGCCCAAGTGTTCAACCACTTTTTGACACACTACCAGAGTCAGGTGGAGTTGAAATGCGAGGACCGTTGCTAAACATCGAGCATTACATCCCAAACATGACCAGCTATGAGGAAGTCCGTGCCCGTCTGAATGAGTTCTTTTTACCAAAGGAAATCTCTACATACGAACGCCACTTACTACGGCAAATGAAGAAGAAATCCAGTGAAAATATTGATGCATTTATTATCAGGTTGCGAGTTCAGGCAGACCGATGCGGTTTCGGAGACCGGATGCAGGAAAACATTAAGGATCAAATTATTCAAAACTGTGAATCAGCGGCCTTGCGAAGAGATTTATTGAAGCGAGGTGATGCCAGCTTGGAGGAAGTGCTAAGCGTGGCTAAGATTTTCGAGACGGTTGCCCAACAAGAGAAATCGTTTGTCGCCGGCTCATCGTTGGATCCTAAGCCGACAGTAAGTGAAGTCAACAAAATTGATGAAACTGGTTACGCAACCACGCGCAAAAGATTCGGTGAGACTGCACAAATTGCATGTCATCGTTGTGGATACAATGGGCATTTGGCAAGAGATGCCATATGTCCCGCAAGAGGTAAAAAGTGCAATAAGTGTGGAGGTAGAGACCACTTTGCGAAGAAGTGCCTTAAGAACAAGCAGCTTACCCGAGTAGGTGGCAACTATCGGATTGGACATCAGAGAAACATGAACCAAAACAACAATCCTGCCAAAGAAAACAGCTCAGGTGACGATTCAAACACGGTGAAGCATATTATAGACGAGACCACAGAATACGTTTTCCATGTGACCACACCGGCGAGCTGCAGTGTGAAATTGGTGGAGTTGTCGTAACTGCGGTGAACGACTCCGGATCCAAGTATAACCTGCTGAGCCAAGTGGATTGGGAAATACTGAAAAGCAATAAGGTGGTTGTGTCAAATCAACGACAGGAGACAACGAAAATATTTAAGGCTTACGGCGGCCAACCTTTGCCAGTGCTCGGCGTATTTACTGCAAGGGTCAAGATTGGAAGGGCCATCGAAATAGCGGAGTTTTATTTATTGAATGGACATGGAAAAATCCTGATCGGCCGTGACACTGCTACGTCTATGGGAGTTCTGAAGATTGACGTTCCAGTCAATGAAGTTGAATGCGGAAGGCACCAAATTGGCAACCATCAAAGGAATCATCGTTGATATTCCGATAAAGACCGACATTACACCGGTTATTCAACCATACCGGCGTAAACAAGTGGCATTGAAAAAAAAGTTGACATGAAAATCGATGAACTGCTCGCACAAGGCGTTATTGAGCCAGTCAACGAACCAGCTAAGTGGATTTCCCCGGTAGTTGTGGTCCCAAAAGGAACGGATGATGTTCGTATTTGCATCGACATGAGGCGAGCCAACGAAGCGGTGGTGAGAGAGAATCATCCCTTACCGACCATCGAGGACTTTTTACCACAATTGGCTAAGGCGAAGGTTATCTCTTGGCTGGACGTGAAATCCGCCTTTCACCAGGTAGGCTGAACTTCTGTTATTGACAACATTTTTTTTGTTTTGTTTCACAAAATGGCCTCGTTGAGGTTAACTAAATTACCCCTGAATTCGAATAAATAAATTAAATTGGAAAAATACTTGAGTTGTATCGGTTATTGCAGGTTGAAATATCTAAAAAATCACGACATTCATCACACGCAAAGGATTATTCCGATATACCCGCCTAATGTTCGGAATCAACTGCGCACCAGAACTGTTTCAAAAGTCGATGGAACAGGTTCTGAGGGGATGCGAAGGATGTATCAATTTCATTGATGATGTCCTGGTATTTGGATCAGATCAAAAGGAGCACGACCTGTTTTTGGAGAAGTTCTTCTCAAATTGAAGGAAAGGAACGTGGTATTGAATGAGACCAAGTGTATCTATGGAGTCACGGAGACGGATTTCCTAGGTCATGTTCTATCAAGCGACGGCATTAAACCTGGGTTAGATAAGTTAGAATCAATTCGGAATTTTCGTGAACCGAAAACTTAGGAGATTAGGAGTTTTCTTGGTCTGGTCAACTACGTAGGGAAATTTCTTCCTAATTTGGCCACACTGACGTTTCCATTGCGACGGCTTACGAATCTGGGACAGAAATTTGTTTGGGGCCGTGAGCAACAGCTTGCATTTGACAAATTGAAGGGGCGCATGATCGATCCGGAGACGCTAGGTTACTTCAACGATGATGATCGGATACAACTTGTAGCTGATGCCAGTCCGGTTGGTTTGGGGGCTGTGCTTATTCAGGTGAATGAACAGGGGCCCAGGATCATTGCTTACGCAAGCAAGAGCTTATCCGATGTGGAAAAACGATACGCTCAAATCTAGAAAGAGGCTTTAGCTCTTGTGTGGGGCGATTCCATTTCTATTTGTATGGCCGAACATTTGAACTGATCACGGACCATAAGCCCTTGGAGACAATATTTGGTGCACGATCCAGACCGTGCGCAAGGATTGAAAGGTGGGTTGTTCGAATGCAGGCGTACAAAGCGAAAGTTGTTTACAGGCCCGGAAAATCCAACATAGCTGATCCGCTATCAAGATTGGCGATCACATCGAACGCAACGGGGATGACCTTTGATGAATGTGCTGAACATTACGTGCATTGGGTAGTTTCGAACGCAATGCCAATAGCTCTGAAGTTAAAAGAAATCGAACAAGCATCAGAGACCGATAGGTTGATCCAATCTGTTTGTGTTGCTTTGGATCAAGGAGAGTGGTCGGAGGACTTGTCTACTTTCAAATTATTCGCTACAGAGCTTTGCTTTGCTGGAAAGATTCTGTTGCATGGAAATAGAATTGTGATTCCGGAACGGTCAAGAAGGCAAACGTTGGATTTAGCCCATGAAGGACATCCGGGTATGACGATTATGAAACAAAGATTGCGAGCAAAGGTGTGGTGGCCAAAATTGGACTCCGAAGTCGAACAGTACGTGAGAAATTGTCGAGGATGCATGTTGGTAGCAGCACCATCAGCACCAGAACCGAGGAAGCGCAGAGAACTGCCATCGGGCCCATGTCAACACTTGGCTGTTGATTTTCTTGGACCACTTCCATCGGGCCACTGCTTATTTGTGGTGGTTGATTACTTCAGTCGCTACATTGAGATCGAAATAATGAAAAAGATTGATTCCAAAGAGACCATTCAGCGATTGGAACCAATGTTGGCCCGTTTCGGTTTGCCATTTTCCATTACAGCTGATAACGGCCCCCAGTTTTCCAGCGAAGAGTTTCGAGCATACTGTGAATCGAACAACATCAACCTGATCAACACAATCCCATACTGGACTCAACAAAATGGTGAAGTAGAACGACAGAATCGTTCTATCTTGAAGAGGCTGACTATTAGCCAAGCTGGAAGTTCTGATTGGGTTGAGGATTTGAATAAATATTTGCTTATGTACCGTTCTACTCCACACTCAACTACAAAGAAGAAACCAGCGGAATTGATGTTTGGCCACAATATTCGTGATAAGCTTCCGTGCATTTATCAACCCAAAGAGGTCGATGAAGAGGTGATCGAGCGGGACAAGGAGATGAAAGAAAAAGGGAAGCAGTATGCAGATGAGTGGCACAGTGCGCAACCGAATCCTATCTCGGAAGGTGATAACGTTTTGGTGAAGAAAATGATTAAACCAAACAAATTGTCACCTACTTTCGATTCAGAACCATTCAAAGTCGTGAAAAGGAAGGGCGGAGATGTGATTGTGGTTTCCGAATCGGGAGCTAAGTATCGTCGACACGTCTCTCATCTTATACGAATTCCGCAACCTGTGGAAACGTCTTCAACCTCAAAATCGGATCAAGATAGAGTTAACATCCCCGGTATAACTAAAAAAAAAGTTGAAGACCATGCTGCAGAGTCGTCTATGTCCGGACGAGTTGTCCGGAAACCAGCTTACATGCAGGCCATCGATTAACGTGGAAACTTTAAAATAAAAAAAATAAAGGAAAGGAAGTGAATGTAGTATCTTACTCTATATCTTACACTTACAATGCAGAAACACTTTGATAGTTTTTACCCTACTGAACGTAAATTGACATCTGTGTGTATTGGGAACGTTAGAGAAAAAGGAACAATAAAAAAAACAGACTGAAAGATACTCCGGGAGCGTGAAGACCGGCAAACGGAAACACCGTATTTTTATTGAATCGACGACTACTCGATACTACAGTAACATCTGGTCCATTGAGAGAAAAAACATCTGAGACTTCGCCTGTCACTTGACCATCAGGAATTTCAACGGCATTTTGAGATGGAGGTGTGATATTAAATTTATTATCACTTTCAGTACATCTGGTGGATGCTTTTATGTATCTCAAAGACGTGGACAAGGAAGTGCAATATTTTTTAACAAAAAAGTCAGCACGTAGATGACCGTTTCCTTCGAAAATACTTTGCTTCATCTCTTTAAAAGAGTTTTCAACCCCAGCTGACGAAGCGCACAGTCTAGGAGATTTGAAAGCATCAACCATAATACCGGACCACAACGGCAAGCTGGACAAAATTTTTTTGAATTCTTTAATACAAGAATGAGCAAAATACAAATTATTCCTTCCGTCTTCATAAATATTGACTTTGCTGTAAATTTCCTCCAGCACATTGTTCTGTCGAAATTCTTCCTGATCATCAAGCTCAAAATATTCAAAATTCTCATTGTCAGATTCTTCTGAGTCGATGAATTGGTCAACACAATGTGTATGGATGGAACGAATAAAGAACTCTTTCCTAATTTGGGTGTCCGAGCCATCCTTCTCAAATGGACTAGTTGCCAAAGTAACTATTGATTTGATCATATCTTTGGCAACCTCAAAATCTGTTGTATTTATCAACAGACCAAAAACATTTAGATAAAACTTTCGACTTCGAGGATCTAGCTTTTTAAAATGCTTATTGCGATGCAAAATAGCAACAAAATGAGCCACGTCAATGCGAATTAAACATTTTGGAAGCTCTTTTGATTGTCCTGAGATAAATTTGAAGCACGCATCGATATAATCAATACGTGTCTGGAAGGATGAAAATCTTTCAACAACAGCTGCTAGCAAGGCAGGTGCAAAATCAATTGTAATTTCCGCCGGAATGTGAAAATCTTGAAGCCAAACTCCCAGACAATAAGAAATTTGGAATGCAATATGCCTGGATGAAATGAAATGTCCTAGGGGAATACTTTTCATTCCATCAACGCACATTACAATGTTGTAAATATATATAGATGGCAAAGAGCCATGGAGCCCGTTGCATCAATAAAAAAAGTTACTCGATGTTTTTTGCTCAAAACATCGAATAATTCTTTTTGCATCGGTAACCAAAAAATAGCTACAAACGGTCGTCGACTTGCGACACGAATGCAGTTTCGGAATCTAGTATCACTAGATTCATTCAAAATATCCAACGCTTCAAATACATCTTCATGGAGGTATTCGCGCTTGATTTCCTCGTGTCTCATCTGAGAAATCTTTTTAAGCGAAGGAAGGATATTGCAATTCAGGTCCTCATCAGGATCAAATTCATGCTCGATTATGTCATTTTGAACATTGAGGGATGACTGAAATTTGGCTTTTTTGCATAAAGCCTTGCGTTCATTCCCGAGAATCCGGCGTTTTCTAGAGTGCTCTGTTTGGAGCCCTCTAACAAAATGTAGCTCAATTTGTCGGGTGCCTTTAATCCCACGAACCTTGACAAATGCCCTACAATCGTTGCATCTGGCAATCGTGGAAATTTCGTCATCTACAAATTCATGGTTTTTGAAAGTAAAAACACATTGCGTTGCCTTGACGGCTTTCGAAATAACTTTTGAGAGCTTTGCGCTCCAACCTGGGGCCAGTCGCTGTCTAATACGAGGGCCTAGCACAGTGTGAAGAGGTTCAAGCAGATCAGTATCAACCTCAACTAGCAGCGTGTTAGAGGATAATTCATCATAAATATCAAATAAGTCACCATCTGAATCACAATCTGGATCTGAAACAGCGGGTGCAAAGTTTGGAAAAAAAAACTTTGTGTGCATGGCGTTTAAAAGCCAAGTAGACTGCTTTAGGCGTCAATCTCTGGTCACCTTTCAGCAAATAATAATTGTTGATGGACTCTGCCAATAGATTATACGTTTCGGTACCATCGTCGTTGGATAGCCCAGCGATGGTACCATTTTTACCAAGCAGAGCATGCTTGTAGTTTTCGAAATAAGGATAAGCCATTGTCAAGTCGAAGCCTTTCATTTTTGGTTTTTGGTAAGGTTTTTTCAAGAATTTCACAAAAAAAACAATATGCTGATAGTAACTTTAAAAAAATTATGATTCTTATACTTTGTAGTGATTTACATATTTGTCCACGAAAGAAGAAGCAGGGGTGATAAAAAAAAAAAAGAAAAAAAAAAATTTTTTTTTTTTTTTATTCCCCCAAAAACTTTTCGGTCTTCTTTTTATAAAAAACTCTCCACAAAAATAACAAAACACTTTTTACAAAAAAAAAACCCCCCAAAAAACATTTTTTTTTTTTTTTTTTTTGCGGAAAAGAAAACAAACAAAAACAAAAACCCGGGATTTTTTAAAAAAAAAAAATTTTTTTTAATAAAAAGAGAAGAAAAAAAAGAGGCCTTTTTTTTTTCGAACCACCCAAAAAAAATTTTTTTTTCCCTTTCTGTTTTATCACAAAAAAAAACACAAACACGCAAAAATGTTTCTCAAAACAAAAAAAAAAACGAAAATCATTTCTCCAAACCTGTTGGTTTTCGATATAGAAAATCATCCATGTCCTCTAAATAAAGTTCAGATACCTTGAGGTACAGGGGATAGACAAAATGATCGGGACAGGCAAATTTTTGATCAACTTTGCAGTGCTCTAACTTCATGAAATATTATCCGATTTCAATTGTCCAAGAAGCATTCGACGGGAAATTCAATGTAATTTTATGTCTCGGTAACAAAATTGGCCATGGTCACCGGATACCGGAGTTGTTCCGGGTTTCCGGAGGGGCTATTTTACATGTTGACTTTGCGATGAATTTTCGTACAAGATGACGTTGTCAAACATTTTCTTTCAGTAAACACACGAAAAAACGAAACATTTCCCAAGCGAATGAAAGGTTGATCACAGGAATCGGCCTTAAATTGACCGAGATATGGCCATTTCCGTGAAACAGGTTCTGATGAAGGGTCCTGGATGCGGTCAGTTCTTTATTTTACTCAAAACATGCTATGTCACAGCTTTTTTTCTTGTTTTTTTTCTTGTTTTTTACCACAAAGCTTATTATAAACGAAAAGTGGATCTTTGGCAATATTGGCCCCTCCCGGAACCACCAGAACGACCCCGGGGGAACCTGTAGTAGGGGCCAACTACGATTTTACTCGAAAGCATGCCGTGCAGCAGCTCTATCTTCATGATTTTTCATAAGAATGATTTGTATACACTTGAGAAGGCTATTGGCTACATTGGCCACTCCCTGGACCGCCGGAGCGATCCCGGGGGAACCTGTAGTAGGGGCCAATTACGATTTTACTCCAAAGCATGCCGTGCAGCAGCTCTATCTTCATGATTTTTCATAAGTATGATTTTTATACACTTGAGAAAGCTATTGGCTACATTGGCCACTCCCTGGCCGGCGGAACGATCCCGGGGGAACCTGTAGTAGGGGCCAATTACGATTTTATTCCAAAACATGTAAACAAGCTACCTGAACTGTCAAATTATGTCATGATGCAATGTTCTACACCAAATCCTTTTTACACGTATTTTTTTGCTCATATTTTACGCGAGTTTTCGAAATAACAAAACATGTAAACAAGCTACCTGAACTGTCAATTTTTTTGCTCATTTTTTACGCGAGTTTTCGAAATAACACAGTTCAGGATGGCTACGATTCTTACCGAGTTTCAACGTGGCCGGATCGTTGGTGCGCGAGAGGCAGGAGCTTCGATTGCCGAAACGTGCAAAATAGTCGGCGTTTCGAAAACCACCGTTTGTCGAATCATGGCGGAGTATGAGGCCGAAAAAATTTCACCCGGTAAAAGTACTGGACGGAGACGAAAGCTTGGAAGTCGACAGCAACGGGCGTTGAAACGGATTGTTAAGGCGTAAAGAAGGATTTCGGCTTTTATAGCAACAGCAGCCTTGAACGACTCAATTGAAGAACCTGTATCAACAAGGACTGTCCGGAGGGAGCTGCACAGGATGAACCTGCGTGGGCGGGCAGCAATTGCCAAGCCGCTTATAAAGCCAGCGAATGCAGCGAAGAGGAAGCGCTGGTGTAAGCTCTATGCCGCTTGGACAGAAGCCCAGTGGAGGAATGTAGTCTATTCAGATGAATCCTCTTTCACGCTCTTCCCAACAACCGGGCGGGTGTACGTGTGGCGTTCTCCTGGAGAGGAGTACGACAAAGATTGCCTGCTTCCCACTGTGAAGCATGGTGGGGGATCGGTAATGGTCTGGGGCACGATTTCCTGGCATGGGGTTGGTCCAATTGTCGCTGTAAAAGGCAAAATGAAGGCTGACTGTTTCAACTGTTGGTGACATATGTACACTACAAAGAGTTATTATATTTAAATTTCAACTAGGTGCTTCCCATGATGCAATCCATTTTCCCAGAAGGGAACGGCGTCTTCCAGGATGACAACGCTCCCATCCACACAGCGAATGTAGGTTTCGAAGATGGTAAAGGAAATCTTGTCCAACCTAATTTTCGAAGTGCAAACAGTATAAATTGCTTTTGAACTGATTCTATTCGTTGTTCGTGCGTGACTGTAAAAAGGTGACCATACTACGCTCAATACTCAAGTATTGACCTCACATATGCAACGTATAATGTTTTTATTGTGTATGGGTCATGAAAGCTGTAACTAAATCGTTTTATAAATCCTAGCATGCTACTTTATTTACTGATTATTATGTTATAGTGGTCAATGAACGTTAGTTTCTCATATAAAATAACACCTAAATCCTTTATTCTTCCGCACTTTTCAATTGCCTGATTTCCTAGAGAGATTGTACAGTCTAGTGTATTCCGCTTTCTACTAAATGAAATTGATTTACATTTTTGGACGTTTAGCTGCAAAAGGCTTTTTTTTGCACCAATTATAAAATAAGAGTATGTAATTTTTGAATAGTCTTATATCTTCCTTGTTTTTTATTTCTAAAAATATCTTTAAATCTTCGGCATAAATAGGAATTTTTACGTTTTTTAAATGAGGGAAATATCGTTTACAAATAGTATAAACAAAAGAGGGCCAAGATGGGAGCCTTGAGGAACTCCTGAAGTTACTCGAATAGGATTTGAAGTCTTGCCTTTAAATCTGACTATTTGTTGTCGATCAGTAAGATAAGCCTCGAGCCATTTAAGAAAATTTAGCTCAATACCCATTTTTTGCAGTTTGAATAGAAGCATGGGTATATCAATGCGATCAACTGCCTTGCTGAAGTGTGTATAGAGAGCTTCAATATGGTTTCCATTGTCCATTGTAACCAGCGAATAGAATTCGAGTAAATTTGTGTTAGCTGAGCATCCTTTGTAGAATCCATGTTGCAAGGTAGAGATTCTATTTTTAATTTGACAAAACAGTTTTTCATTAATGATCGCTTCAAAAAGTTTTGGAATACAAGAGTTAATAGCAATACCGCGATAATTTCGTATGTCAGATTTTTTGCCACATTTAAAAGTAGGAACTAGATAAGAACTTTTCCACGAGTTGGGAAAAATACCGGATTCGATCGACATATCGAAAAGCCAAAACAAGGGAGTTGTAAGCTCCGAAGCCAAGGTTTTTCCCATCGGGCCCACTTCCTTTGGAGACATCTATTTTTTTCAATGCTTCCCTTATGTCAAGGACATTGACATTGCTTACACTAATATCTCTACTAAATTCTGGAAAGAAACCGAAATATTAGCGATCACGATCTGCTTCAGAATATGTGGTATATATATCTTGGAAGAATGTTGCAAATAGATTGCAAATTTCTGGCGAGGTAGACTCCACATTTTCAACTAGGTACACACTTAAAACATATTCGCGATCTCGGCAGAAAAAAATGCCGTTCTGAAACGGCAACTCATAATTTTGCTGATATTTCAGTAAACAACATAATTTTCCCCAGATTTACCAATATTATATGCCGAAATATCAGTAATTATCGGTTTTTACCGATATTTTGCAAAGTTATTCGCTGAGGAGATCGGCAAATAGAAAAAATATCGAAGTCAGCAATCGGGTTTGCAGAGATCTCGGCATTGACCTTATTGTTTGCCGAACTTCGATAACACAGCTGTCACTTTTTCACACCCGCCATTTTCAGAAGTGAAAAAAAGAATCTTCTGCCGGTGCGTGTTGTGCGTTCGCGAAATCAAGGCGAAATAATGGATAAAATTCTGGATGAACTGCGAAAGGAGGACGTAAGGATTTACAATCTTTTTCGTAAGTATACAATTATTATAATTCTTCATTAATTTTATTTTGCTGAACAACTCATCGTCAATCACTTGTTTTTTGCCGTCAACAAGTGTGTGGTTATGTCGAAGAATATCAGCGACATATACACATGCATATCCGGAAAATGCATTTTAATCCAAGCACTATATTTTTTGATTGCTTGTTCCCTAAGTGCAAATCCCGATACAGTCACTTCAAGTCGCTGAAGCGGCATATTATACTGCAGCATCCCCTTTCCTTAATTGGTCTCAGGGATACTTCAAATTTCGATTTTGAAGATGATCCAATGCTCGATACAGACCATGAACTTCCAAAGGAGCCTTGCCATAAAAAATTAAAGGTCGAACACATAAATAACTCCCCGAGTACATTTCAACACAACCCAGTGATTCCAGCAGCTGCCGGCTGTTCTTTGAAACAGATCATGGAATGTGTATCGCTTGGTGTTTGTCGCCTTTCAAAGGACGTTTCCCTGCCTCTTTCAAAGATTCAAGAGATGATTAAGCTTTGCGAAACACTAGTTCAGATGCTAAGTGAATATTTCCAGGCCACTACTGATGCATATTGATCAGACAGCTCAGGAAACTGTATCATTTTTAAACTGTTTTCATTTACCGGATTTATTTTCCCAAGTATCTACCGCCGCAAAGCAAACTCAATTCCTGAAAAAACTTGCTGTAACGAATCCCAACCCGGTGGAAAAAATGCTGCAAACTCGTGAGGACGTTCGACATTTTGACGGGTTATCAAAAAAAGTTAGAGTTAACGAAACTTTTATGTACATCCCTATCATCGAAACTCTTAAATTGATATTCAGGAATCCAGATAAAAGAAAACTCTTAAATGACAGTCCACCGGAAAACCAATATATGAAAGAATATAATACATACCGTTCAGGAGAATCTTACAAGAAAAGCGATTTCTACAAAGAGTTCCCAAATGCAATCCGGCTGGATTTATATCAGGATGGTGTTGAGCTAGGAAACGCTTTAAGCTCTAGAGCCGGAATAAACAAGGTATCGGTATTCGACTTCAAGATTCAAAACTTTCCAGAGAAATGAAATAGCTCTCCGCGTTTAGTTTTCCCAGTGTTATATGTCACAGCAGTAGACGCAAAAAAAACATGGATTTAATAAAATTCTCCAGCCTTTAATTCACGATCTAAGGAAACTCGAAAACGGCGTCACGGTGTACTACGGTACAGAAAAGTTTGAATTACGAAAGGTCCTTACGATTTTTGTGGAGATACTTTAGCAATGCATGATGTTTTTGGTCTCCTTGGTCCCAGTACGACCTTCTTTTGTAGAATATGCACCATTCCAAGACCAATTTTCCACGAAAACCCATCCCAAATTTCCAATACGTACCAAAGAATGGTATACAACCAACTTGAGTAAACTTGCAGCTGGTGAAATAACTTCTTCGTGATGCGGCTTGGAGACAAGGAGGATGTATTTTAAATGACCTTGAGAATTTCCAAGTAACCGTGAATTTCGCGCTTGATACAATGCACGATATTGCGGAAGGTATCGTGCCGTTAACTGTTCTACTGGTGCTCAGCCACTACTACAAAATGAAGGAGCTAGGAATGACTGTAGATGACATAAATCAGCGAATTCAATTATTTTCGTATGGTTACATCGATAAAAAGAACAGACCTTGTGCCAATTTCACTGATGAAATGCTTTCGAAACCAGCAATGTATCGTTTGAAACAAACGGCTTCTCAAAACCTTTTACTGTTGAGAGCATTTCCTTTCCTGTTTGGCCACAAGATACCTGTCGATGGCGAGTACATGTGCATGATTGGGCATTTAATCAATATCTCAAGAATATTGATGTCGTCAATAATTTCGGACCCCATGCTGGCATCCTTGGAAGAACACATAAAATTGTACCAAAGAATATTCTATACAACGTTTAATAGGCGAATCAATAAAAATCACAACCTTGATCACTATGTGCACTGTATAAAGCAAAGTGGCAACATGAAGCAATATAACTGTCTCGTATTCGAACAGAAAAACGGGGGATCGGTAATGGTCTGGGGCACGATTTCCTGGCATGGGGTTGGTCCAATTGTCGCTGTAAAAGGCAAAATGAAGGCTGACTGTTTCAACTGTTGGTGACATATGTACACTACAAAGAGTTATTATATTTAAATTTCAACTAGGTGCTTCCCATGATGCAATCCATTTTCCCAGAAGGGAACGGCGTCTTCCAGGATGACAACGCTCCCATCCACACAGCGAATGTAGGTTTAGAAGATGGTAAAGGAAATCTTGTCCAACCTAATTTTCGAAGTGCAAACAGTATAAATTGCTTTTGAACTGATTCTATTCGTTGTTCGTGCGTGACTGTAAAAAGGTGACCATACTACGCTCAATACTCAAGTATTGACCTCACATATGCAACGTATAATGTTTTTATTGTGTATGGGTCATGAAAGCTGTAACTAAATCGTTTTATAAATCCTAGCATGCTACTTGATTTACTGATTATTATGTTATAGTGGTCAATGAACGTTAGTTTCTCATATAAAATAACACCTAAATCCTTTATTCTTCCGCACTTTTCAATTGCCTGATTTCCTAGAGAGATTGTACAGTCTAGTGTATTCCGCTTTCTACTAAATGATATTGATTTACATTTTTGGAGGTTTAGCTGCAAAAGGCTTTTTTTTGCACCAATTATAAAATAAGAGTATGTAATTTTTGAATAGTCTTATATCTTCCTTGTTTTTTATTTCTAAAAATATCTTTAAATCTTCGGCATAAATAGGAATTTTTACGTTTTTTAAATGAGGGAAATATCGTTTACAAATAGTATAAACAAAAGAGGGCCAAGATGGGAGCCTTGAGGAACTCCTGAAGTTACTCGAATAGGATTTGAAGTCTTGCCTTTAAATCTGACTATTTGTTGTCGATCAGTAAGATAAGCCTCGAGCCATTTAAGAAAATTTAGCTCAATACCCATTTTTTGCAGTTTGAATAGAAGCATGGGTATATCAATGCGATCAACTGCCTTGCTGAAGTGTGTATAGAGAGCTTCAATATGGTTTCCATTGTCCATTGTAACCAGCGAATAGAATTCGAGTAAATTTGTGTTAGCTGAGCATCCTTTGTAGAATCCATGTTGCAAGGTAGAGATTCTATTTTTAATTTGACAAAACAGTTTTTCATTAATGATCGCTTCAAAAAGTTTTGGAATACAAGAGTTAATAGCAATACCGCGATAATTTCGTATGTCAGATTTTTTGCCACATTTAAAAGTAGGAACTAGATAAGAACTTTTCCACGAGTTGGGAAAAATACCGGATTCGATCGACATATCGAAAAGCCAAAACAAGGGAGTTGTAAGCTCCGAAGCCAAGGTTTTTCCCATCGGGCCCACTTCCTTTGGAGACATCTATTTTTTTCAATGCTTCCCTTATGTCAAGGACATTGACATTGCTTACACTAATATCTCTACTAAATTCTGGAAAGAAACCGAAATATTAGCGATCACGATCTGCTTCAGAATATGTGGTATATATATCTTGGAAGAATGTTGCAAATAGATTGCAAATTTCTGGCGAGGTAGACTCCACATTTTCAACTAGGTACACACTTAAAACATATTCGCGATCTCGGCAGAAAAAAATGCCGTTCTGAAACGGCAACTCATAATTTTGCTGATATTTCAGTAAACAACATAATTTTCCCCAGATTTACCAATATTATATGCCGAAATATCAGTAATTATCGGTTTTTACCGATATTTTGCAAAGTTATTCGCTGAGGAGATCGGCAAATAGAAAAAATATCGAAGTCAGCAATCGGGTTTGCAGAGATCTCGGCATTGACCTTATTGTTTGCCGAACTTCGATAACACAGCTGTCACTTTTTCACACCCGCCATTTTCAGAAGTGAAAAAAAGAATCTTCTGCCGGTGCGTGTTGTGCGTTCGCGAAATCAAGGCGAAATAATGGATAAAATTCTGGATGAACTGCGAAAGGAGGACGTAAGGATTTACAATCTTTTTCGTAAGTATACAATTATTATAATTCTTCATTAATTTTATTTTGCTGAACAACTCATCGTCAATCACTTGTTTTTTGCCGTCAACAAGTGTGTGGTTATGTCGAAGAATATCAGCGACATATACACATGCATATCCGGAAAATGCATTTTAATCCAAGCACTATATTTTTTGATTGCTTGTTCCCTAAGTGCAAATCCCGATACAGTCACTTCAAGTCGCTGAAGCGGCATATTATACTGCAGCATCCCCTTTCCTTAATTGGTCTCAGGGATACTTCAAATTTCGATTTTGAAGATGATCCAATGCTCGATACAGACCATGAACTTCCAAAGGAGCCTTGCCATAAAAAATTAAAGGTCGAACACATAAATAACTCCCCGAGTACATTTCAACACAACCCAGTGATTCCAGCAGCTGTCGGCTGTTCTTTGAAACAGATCATGGAATGTGTATCGCTTGGTGTTTGTCGCCTTTCAAAGGACGTTTCCCTGCCTCTTTCAAAGATTCAAGAGATGATTAAGCTTTGCGAAACACTAGTTCAGATGCTAAGTGAATATTTCCAGGCCACTACTGATGCATATTGATCAGACAGCTCAGGAAACTGTATCATTTTTAAACTGTTTTCATTTACCGGATTTATTTTCCCAAGTATCTACCGCCGCAAAGCAAACTCAATTCCTGAAAAAACTTGCTGTAACGAATCCCAACCCGGTGGAAAAAATGCTGCAAACTCGTGAGGACGTTCGACATTTTGACGGGTTATCAAAAAAAGTTAGAGTTAACGAAACTTTTATGTACATCCCTATCATCGAAACTCTTAAATTGATATTCAGGAATCCAGATAAAAGAAAACTCTTAAATGACAGTCCACCGGAAAACCAATATATGAAAGAATATAATACATACCGTTCAGGAGAATCTTACAAGAAAAGCGATTTCTACAAAGAGTTCCCAAATGCAATCCGGCTGGATTTATATCAGGATGGTGTTGAGCTAGGAAACGCTTTAAGCTCTAGAGCCGGAATAAACAAGGTATCGGTATTCGACTTCAAGATTCAAAACTTTCCAGAGAAATGAAATAGCTCTCCGCGTTTAGTTTTCCCAGTGTTATATGTCACAGCAGTAGACGCAAAAAAAACATGGATTTAATAAAATTCTCCAGCCTTTAATTCACGATCTAAGGAAACTCGAAAACGGCGTCACGGTGTACTACGGTACAGAAAAGTTTGAATTACGAAAGGTCCTTACGATTTTTGTGGAGATACTTTAGCAATGCATGATGTTTTTGGTCTCCTTGGTCCCAGTACGACCTTCTTTTGTAGAATATGCACCATTCCAAGACCAATTTTCCACGAAAACCCATCCCAAATTTCCAATACGTACCAAAGAATGGTATACAACCAACTTGAGTAAACTTGCAGCTGGTGAAATAACTTCTTCGTGATGCGGCTTGGAGACAAGGAGGATGTATTTTAAATGACCTTGAGAATTTCCAAGTAACCGTGAATTTCGCGCTTGATACAATGCACGATATTGCGGAAGGTATCGTGCCGTTAACTGTTCTACTGGTGCTCAGCCACTACTACAAAATGAAGGAGCTAGGAATGACTGTAGATGACATAAATCAGCGAATTCAATTATTTTCGTATGGTTACATCGATAAAAAGAACAGACCTTGTGCCAATTTCACTGATGAAATGCTTTCGAAACCAGCAATGTATCGTTTGAAACAAACGGCTTCTCAAAACCTTTTACTGTTGAGAGCATTTCCTTTCCTGTTTGGCCACAAGATACCTGTCGATGGCGAGTACATGTGCATGATTGGGCATTTAATCAATATCTCAAGAATATTGATGTCGTCAATAATTTCGGACCCCATGCTGGCATCCTTGGAAGAACACATAAAATTGTACCAAAGAATATTCTATACAACGTTTAATAGGCGAATCAATAAAAATCACAACCTTGATCACTATGTGCACTGTATAAAGCAAAGTGGCAACATGAAGCAATATAACTGTCTCGTATTCGAACAGAAAAACAAACCCATGAAGAACCAATCATCAACTTGCAGAAATTTTAAAAACATCTGTAAAAGTTTAGCGCAGCGGCAGACTTTCAAAATGGTTACTGACATTCTAGATAACCCATTTACTGATAAAATCATCTATAGCCCTGGAAGCATTGTATCTCGTGAGGATTTCCGAAGAGATACGTTCTTACATCAGACTACATCACATTTCTTTTCGACTAAAAGAGTCTCTATAAATAGAATAGAATTCCGTTCAAACTTAGTTGTTTGTCTCAAAAACATAAATTTTGAATTTTATCCATCATATGGTATAATAATGGAAATCATTTTAGTCGAAAACAGAATTCATTTCCTTTTGAGGCTTTGTAACACTCAATCATATGACGGTTTTTACAAGCATACAAAGTTAGAGTTGGTTCGGCAGAGCAGTTATTTATGTCCGAAGATATTCATCTACACACCACGTTTTCTTTTTGGACCCCATATGAAAGCAGTCAAAACTATATTTCCAGGAGGAATTATCATGGAGACTATTGAAACAACGTAACATGCGAAACATAATAAACAATTTTATTTATTTATTCAAACGATATTTTTTTTTCAGTTGAACAAGAGATTACGGATTTGGAGACATTTTTGCAATTGGACAATAATGACTTCTACAGATTGAAAATATCAACGAAGATGATCAAGACTCTTCAAAAATTTCAAAGAAAATGTGATGACGACATAGTTTTTGAAGAAGAGAGACTAGAGGATAACAACTATCCAGAAGCTGTTTCTGACGATTTTGAGATTTCCAATGACGTGACTGAGGATAAAATTAGTACAAATCAGAATGATATCTACAAATCAATTAATCTTGATCAGGTAAGCTGACATACCCCATTCCTGTCGGCAAGGAGGTTTTCTAAAACCTATTGGACTTAAAATTGTTAACAATTTTCTTCGTATGTAAGTGCTTCTTGAAGCCAAATTTCAGAAAATTTGACCGATATAAACCCCATGAAGAAGTGAATCTTTGCCCACGGAGATGGTGTATGGCTCGCTACGTATTTATTTGTATGTAAAAAAAATATGTTTTCACACCATTGAAACCTAGGTGGACATGTAAACAGGACCAATGAACTAAATTGAACACTCACTGGATCGTTCGTTTACTCTTGTTTCTTATGAAATCATCAACTACACCTAAGGGTCCTGCACAAATAACGTCGGGCTAAATTGAGGAAAACTTAACACCCAACCTCATTTATCCCTTCCCCTTCAGCACGTTTTCCCTTACATAGCTTTTCTCAAATTAATTAATTAATTAATTACAGGAAATCAACATTGATGTCATGCTCTCCGAAACCCAGATTGGAAAGGGTTTAATTGAACGTCTGTTGGAAGGCCAAAGTCCGACCGACAAAATGATTTCACAGATCACCCACATCTTGTGTAATTGTTTATTGGCAGTGTATGGAGAGTAAGTAATCCTAAAATAAAAATTATTTAAATAAATTTACAATCCGTATACAATGAGTTGTCGATCAATGCACCAAAGTAACTTTAGAGACGAACTAGCCCAGGAGGCTAAAAGTCTCTTTAATAAAGAAAAAATAGGAGGCCTTCAATGTTCCATAAGGATATTATTGCTCCATCGCTCGTGAAAACGTATCCTATCCTGGCATCTACAGCTTCCGATGTTCCACACGTACGTATTAAAATTATTTAAATTCATTCATTTAAATGAGTTCGATGTTTACAGTTCGACAGAGATTTTTCATTCAGGCCTAACTGACAAACGGTAACAATAGCTTCTTCCGTAAATTTCTCGTGGCACAAAGGCAATACATGCAAACCTCCAAGTCTATCGGATTGGTGAACTTTTCCTCTTCGAAATGACCGTGGTGGACTGATTAGGCGAGTTTTAAATGACGAGAAATTCGCGGAAAAAGCCATTATTTACGTTTGTCGGTTAGGCCCTTATGAAAAATGTTTGTCGAATTATCACAATAATCAAATACTGAGCTTGAATAAAGGCGAATCTGCTTTAATCGATTCTCTTCAACGGTTAACTCTTGCGTTAATAAATAAATAAATCAGTTGTAAAATATTTTCCCGTTATAATTGACAATTTGGACGATAGATTAAAACCACTTTTATTGAATTGTCTTGCAAAAATAGCACGATCATCGTTTGCATAGACGAAAGTTATCAAAAGAGAAAGTCGACGAAGATAACCAACCTATAATTATAAATTCACCCTTAGATAAGAAGAAACATATTGAACAGGTTGTTGTACTAGGTGGTCAGCAGTGCCTGCTGGGTAGGACTACGGCAACGAGTTTGGGTGTCCTTGTGATTGGACCCACAAAAAACAAAAAAAAAAAAAAAAAAAAAAAGAGGGCCCCCCCCCCACACCCCAGGCCCACAGAGTAAAAACCAAAACAACCCACCCCCCCCCCCCCCCCCCCCCCCCCCCCCCCCCCCCCCCCCAAAACCCTCCCACCCCACCCCCAACCCCCCTTTTTTTATTTTAAAATAAAAAAAAAAAAAAAATTAAAAAAATAAAAAAAAAAATTTTTTTTTTTCCCCTCCCCTTTTTTCTAAAAAAATAAAAAAAAAATACTATTCTCCACATTTTTTAAAAAAAAAAAAAAAAAAAAAAAAAAAAGATGAGGGCACCCGCCACACAAAAAAAAAAAAAAAATTTACCACACTAAATATTTTTTTTTTTCTCCCACCACAAAAATTTTTTTATTAAAAACACCAAAAAAAAAAAAAAAAAAATCGAAAATTAAATAAAAAACTACAAGGTACAGTCCAATGGGGTTGTGCGCAAAGGTGACGTAGGACTACGCAGCAATCTAATTCCCATACACGTCAGGGCCATCCGCTAATTGATTTAAGTCAGTCCTGAAAAGGGCCAAGAAAATTCTATTGTACACTCTTTAGAAAGCATTTGGTGGCTCTTAATTTTGATACGGCCCGGTTGTATTTTCTACGATGGTTGAGAGGGCCACTATCTCTAACGCGTTGAAGATAGTTATGGATCTGTTGGTTCATTGGTTGTTCAACGCGCTTTGCTATTTATTCCGGGACGCGGCGTTTAAAGCAATGCCATGTTCAGCCGGGGCGCGGTAATGGAAATTTCAAATAGCACAAGAGAAAAATTCATCCAAACGAACTCTTCAGTTGGCAAACTAATTTGGTCGTCCTGAAAAGGACGGATTTAGTTGACGGGGGAGAAACAGTTCACGATTGAACTTGGGCTTTCTTTCTTGGTTCATCTCGTGGGATGATTGATTCTTGTCTCGTTGTCACGGGTGGCTTTTTCCCGCCACCTCGTAGGCTTCAACAGCCATGTTTCTCGCAGCGAGGTTGACGGGAACATCGGCAACAACAGCCAACTGCACCAACGCCTCTCTGGGCAGCAACTGCTCGTCCAACTGCAGATTCTACTCTGCACAGCTCCACGACCGCCGGAAAACTAAATCAAAATGCGAATGTGTACCCCTTATATAACATTCATGGCTGCCTAGGAGACGTTCCTTACTTAAATATGAAGTCTGTGCGCGGAAAGTACTGTGCATTTGGTAAATTTACTATGAGAAATCGATATTATAAGACATCACTTCATATTTGCGTTAATTTTATTAGTTGCATGTTAAAGATCAATAGTTTGAAATATTTAAACCGAAGCATAGAAAATGTTCCGATCGATTGGTGCAAACATTTTGGAAATCAATCGTGGAATGACTTAGTTATTAACGTTCAAAACCTAATATTTATATTTTTCGTGACGCTTTAAATTTTCGCAATTCGAACGTGTACCCCAGTATTGAAAACACAGACGTAGTCCTACGTCAAAATCGAACGGAGAGTCGACGCATATTCGAATGTAAGTTTTCGGTTAAAGTCCCCTAGAACAAAATATGTTCAGTTCGTTCTCTATTTTGCAATCATCGAAACTTGAGCGCTTACCACCATTCCAAAAAAAAATCCGCGAGTGCAAAACATTTCTCTGACAACATATCGAGGACATAATCATAGTTTTCTACGGACTGATCCCAACACAGCCTGTACATTCAACATGTTGCATGATATATATATATTGCATCATTAAAGAAGGACATACTTCCATATATTGAATCGAAGTCCGTAGACTACAGAAAGAAGAACGTAAAGGGTAAGCCGGATCAAAAAAAAATCTGGCAACCCTGTCGTGCTGTGAAGTTGTGTTTTCCTGCCGTGTCATCTGTTAACTATTGATTTCGTCGAAATTCTACCCCCACAATTAATCAACGCGTCATCATACTGCCCGCTACCGATCAAACAATCCGCCACTAGAGTTAGTCGCGACTTTCAGTCAGGTAGGATTAGTGAATCCAATATTTTCCGAGCGGGCTAGAGTGTGGTCTGAGTAAACCGCCCACCGCCATTGCACCATCTCAAAATCCTCCCACCTCGCCCCTCTCCACCTGCACTGTTATCGCAGCTCTGTGGTGAGTGCCGTCTGCCGTAATAAACAACAACATCCCGACCATCAATTCCACCCAGCACCATTTCAATTGAAAAACGAACTCACCTGTATTTTCCTGTACCAAGCAAGAAAATATAGTTTACCTGCTGCTGCTTGTCTTCTCACTCTGCAATCCGAAAAATTCCAAGCCTCGTCCAGCTTCGATAATTTCGTCAATCGTCCGCATCGCTACAACCATCAGCGCCGGCTTCATTCATCGTGATATTGAGGTAAACAAACCAAGCTACATCGCCACCGTGAGTGTGAGTCGTCAGTCGTCAGAAATCACTCATTCTCGCATCTGTAACTGCCAGTGTTGCCAGTTTCACCGCCATAACCATTTTGTAGTGTGTGGTGACGTTTAAGTGACGCTTATTACTATCACTACCACGGTGATCCATTTTTGATTCGGCTGTTGTTAGCAACGATGGAAATTTGTAACAGCTGTGCAAATTCTATGACTGCGACGGAAGTTGTTTGCGGCGGTTTTTGTAAAGCCACTTTCAATTACAAGTGCACACACCTGTCGGAGTCGTTCTACAAGGATATTTGTGGAAATTCTGCTGTTTTCTGGCTCTGCAAAGGATGTTGCGATATGATGAAGAATGCTCGCTTCAAAGGTGCCATGACGTCGACAAACGCTGCTACTTTGGAACTCAAGGATAGTTATCAGAAAGTGGTTGAAGAACTGAAAGCGGAGATAAAAAACAGTCTAATTGCTGAGTTGAAGCAGGAAATTCAAGGGGGCTTCAACAAATTGTCTCCTGCTGTGCTCTCGCCGCTTCCACGTCAATTCCAATTCAGGGCTCGCATCACACCCAAGCGCACTCGTGACGAGGATCCTCTCGAGCTAGTAGAACAGCCGACGAAAATGTTCTGCGGGACTGGTCAATCCGGAAGCAGTGCTCTCGGAGAATCAGCGGTGAGACCTGATGAAAAGTTTTGGGTGTATTTAACCAAAATTTAACCGAAAGCGAGGTGCAAAATCTTGCTAACGAGTGCTTGCAAACCACCGATGCCGTAGCCAAATCCTTGGTACCCAGAGGAAACCCGCTATCGATGCTATCGTTTGTGTCCTTCAAGGTGGGTGTTCAAAAGGATCTCAAATCCAAGGCAATGGATCCCGCCACCTGGCCTCAAGGAATAGAATTTCGGGACCATGGTTCAAATGTCCGGAATTTTTGGAAACCAACGCAGCGTTTCGATCCAGGAACAACTTCCTCGAATCATCTACAGCATCAGTCCAATCAACAAGTCTCAACATAGAAGTACATCTTTCTGTGCCACCACCTTGTTCGTCTTACTCTCCATTGAAATACTTGACGGTGTATTATCAAAACGTCAGAGGCATCCGTACTAAAACGCATGATCTATTTTTGATGCTATCGTCCTGTGACTATGATATTGTTGTGCTAACGGAAACATGGTTGCATTCAGACATCTCAAACTCGGAATTTGCTTGAACTTACAGCATATTTCGATGTGATCGGAGCTCGGCCACCAGCGACCTCAAACGTGGTGGTGGAGTTTTAATAGCAGTTAAAGTCACTCTGAGCTGCAGGTCCGTAGAACTGGAGAACTGCAATAACCTCGAGCAAGCTGTTGTACGCATCAGTCTCCAGAAGTCAAATGTCTACGTTTGCGGAATTTACCTTCGTCCCAACTCGCATCCGGCGTTATATTCCTCGCACTCTATAGTGATTCAGCAGCTAAGTGAACGTATTTCGGATTCCGACACAATCGTTGTTGTGGGTGATTATAATCTTCACCAGCTTATCTGGATAAACGACGAGGATGTCAATGGACTGCTGCTATCCAATGCTTCATCCGAACAAGAAATCGAGCTTGTGGAATCGATGGTCGCTTCTGGTCTTCACCAAGTCAACGAGATTCCAAACTCTATGGGCCGCTTACTGGACCTTGCATTCGTCAACGATCCAAATGTCGTTGAACTAATCGAGCCGCCGTCAGGTCTTCTCAGGATTGACAGTCTGCACATGCCATTCGTTCTTCGTATCGGCGTAAATGATACTTTTATGCCGCTAGCCGAGAGCCCGAATCAGATTGACAACTTCGATTTTCGACGATGCAACTTTGTGGATCTCAATGCTGCTGTTTCTGTCGTTGATTGGGATATGATGTTCCGTGACAAGGACACAGACGAGGCGGTATGTATCTTTTATGACACTCTGTACAGAATCTTGGACGAACACGTGCCACGTAAGCGATGTAGACGACAGCCTTTCAAGCATTCTTGGTGGACTCCTGAGCTGCAGCACCTTCGTACCGTTGTTCGTAAGTCCCGGAAGCGTTATTTTCGAGCGCGAACAGATGAAAATCGTAACAATCTTCATTCTGTTGAATCCAATTACAACGAATGCCAAATTGCGTCGTTTCGTAATTATATCACCCGCATGGAGATGACTGCGAAGCAAGATCCTTCCTCTTTCTGGACATTTATTCGTAACCGCAAACGCTCAAATCGATTTCCAGCTGGGATGACTTTCAAAGATTCGACTGCTGATTCTCCTGATGGATTAGCGAATCTATTTACCGATTTCTTTGAAAACGTACACAGTACTAACAAAGAAGAATGCTAAGATGGAACAGTTGGTACAAATATTTTTTCATTTCAGTGTCCTTTTCAAACATTAAAATCGGTCCCTTTCGAATGAGCACTCCCCAGTAAACGGGTTGACAGATCTTGTTATGCTCATGCCGTTCCCTCGTTCTGCTAACAAAGACCAATGTACCTTGAGAACAAGGTGAAACATATTGCCAACTGTCATATTATTCTCACATACACGCTCATTCGATCTTACTCAATGTTGAGTAACTTTTACTCAATTTTACTAAACATATCTAAAGCATTCGTAAGTAGTCGTATTTTATGAATTTGATATATTGTTATTCAAAACACAAGAAAACTGCGCCAAACTCAATTTTGAGGTAGCTACACATTTTTTTTTCAATAACTTAAAATGGGTAGGATAACATATTAGTCAATTTGCGCTTCGGAAGTTAATTTAAAATCTAATTCGTATTCGAAATATAATTACCAGTCACGGCCTGGGGGTGCGACACATCTAAATCCAGATTCAAGATGATCGAAAAATCCCAAGCTAGCGAATCAATCTTTGAAAAATCTTGTTTCAGCTTGTGAATCTTAATCCATCAACTTGCATCGTGCTGCATCTTTTTGCTCACTATCTTTAAAATCTTCATCAAAATCTTTAAAATCTTCTTTCTATCTACTAAGCGTGTGTAAATCGCACAAAAGCAAAACAAAAAAAATCCTGCATCTGAGATAGAGTCGCACACTCTGGTCACGACAAGGAGCAAATAGCAGCCACTGTAGATGCGGAAACGTATCTTAAAAAGCTAAGCTGTTTTATCTTGACTGGGGTTCGTTGATTTTCAATAGTATATTACATTACAGATAAACCAAACATTTTCGAAACTGTTTCTGGCGTATGAACCGAAACCAGACTTATTGGCAAAATGGCTTTTATACAATGTGGTTAAATTTCTTAGCGTTGAAAATGGTAAGCAAGCATTTCATCACCCTTGCCTTGTCGTTTGATTTTACAGATGTAATAATCGATCCACCTACTCTTTACTATTAAAACATAATATTCATATTATACTTACATATTACAGAGCATACTCGGGCATTACTGCGTATCAACGGCGAAATAAAACAGGCGAAATGAAAAAAAATTGAAGTTTTCCGATTTTCAAGAACCTCACCAAATTCAAATATTCATAACTCAAGAACGCTTCATCGTAGAACAATTTTTTTTCCAAACTTCAGTGAAATTTTCTCAATCGTTCGGAAAATATAATCATAAAAAAAATCCTGCAAAATTGTCCACAGTGGAGGAAAATTTCTTGGATAAGGCCAGCATTCAGCTCAAAAGTAATGTGCATTAGCATAGGACAAGTAATGGTCAAGAAATGCTTGCTGAAAAAGTAATGTTGCTTTTACTGTCGAGATTTCTTTTTTTTTTGTTGGGGTGAAGAACCACTGCGTCCACTGAATTGAACTTTTGACGTAGACTACGTCTTACGGGAAGGGTAGGGTGTCAATTGAAAATCTAAAAATAAGCGACCGTCACGAAATATCGTTACAAATTAAACGGTAATAACTTAATAAATGCTCAATTGATTTTCAAGATGTTTACATCAATCGATTGAAAATTTTCCCGCGTATCAATACAATTATCAAACATTATCCGTTAACAATTTCAAGCTATTGAAAATAACCAAAATATGAGGTGATGTCTTATAATGCCGATTTTTCAGAGTAAATTTACTAAATGCACTCAATTTTACTATCACAGATTTCAAATGTAAGCAAGGGAGGTCTCATATGCAGCAATGAACGATATAAAAGGGGTACACCTTCGCAAATTTACTCATTAGTGTCGCAGTACTGGAGCTGGGCAGACCAACCAACCATAAAGAATAAGCAGCTGGCGATGGCATGAGCTCTGGAGGCAACCTCGATGGCGCGAAGCGGAGCGGAAAAGCGCCAATTTGGATTTGGCAGGTGGTGGTGGCACATACCATAGAAGGTGCAGTGGGGACCAACCAGTGGACAGGTAGCTGATTGCGCTGCAGGCTGTTGCTAGCAAGCCCTTGGCTAGGCAACCGTTGCTAGGCAGCCACTACATTGCAGTGGTGTGCTAGGCAGCCGGTTGTCCAAGCTGGTGATGATTTGTTGTCAACCGGTGGGCACCACCACGAGGAACGAAATAAGTTGCCTGAGTGTGTGTTATACTTTCGGTAGCCATCTTTATCTATAGTGCAACGTGCAAGGCAGCTTTGTGAAAAAACCGACAAGGATTCAATTCTTAAGCGGATTATTCAAAATCCCCCCTTCACCAACCAACCATAAAAAATTCCCCCTTAAAAAAAAAAAAAAAAAATAAACAGGTTGTTGGACTAGGTGGGCAGCAGTGCCTGCTGGGTAGGACCACGGCAACGAGTTTGGGTGTCCTTGTGATTGGACTACCAAGTTCTCAAGGAATCAACATGGTTGAGATAGAACGAAAGCGGCCGTTCCCAAAGATCAACGGCGTACAGGTTGAAATCCCAATTGATCGAACTGTCCCTCCAGTGTGCCAACATCCTCGCCGTCCTCCAATAGACCTTTCTCGTCAGACCTAACACCCATTTTTTATATTTTTACTTTAAAGGCAATGAACTTCTTATAACGTTAGGGTAAATAATTTATTTTTCTATGCACTCCTCATTTTGTTACAAATTTGAGAAAGCTCCAATTTGTTCCACATTTTATGGTGAATATAACCATGTGGAACAAATTTGAGGCGTTCTGGCAACTCTGTAAAATGGTAAAACTATTTTCACCATGAAATTCATTTTTTTTTCTGGCAACACTGAAGTACTTTGTGTATAAACGCAACGAAATGTCAAAAAAAAAAGAATCGAAAATTAAATAAAAAACTACAAGGTACAGTCCAATGGGGTTGTGCGCAAAGGTGACGTAGGACTACGCAGCAATCTAATTCCCATACACGTCAGGGCCATCCGCTAATTGATTTAAGTCAGTCCTGAAAAGGGCCAAGAAAATTCTATTGTACACTCTTTAGAAAGCATTTGGTGGCTCTTAATTTTGATACGGCCCGGTTGTATTTTCTACGATGGTTGAGAGGGCCACTATCTCTAACGCGTAGAAGATAGTTATGGATCTGTTGGTTCATTGGTTGTTCAACGCGCTTTGCTATTTATTCCGGGACGCGGCGTTTAAAGCAATGCCATGTTCAGCCGGGGCGCGGTAATGGAAATTTCAAATAGCACAAGAGAAAAATTCATCCAAACGAACTCTTCAGTTGGCAAACTAATTTGGTCGTCCTGAAAAGGACGGATTTAGTTGACGGGGGAGAAATAGTTCACGATTGAACTTGGGCTTTCTTTCTTGGTTCATCTCGTGGGATGATTGATTCTTGTCTCGTTGTCACGGGTGGCTTTTTCCCGCCACCTCGTAGGCTTCAACAGCCATGTTTCTCGCAGCGAGGTTGACGGGAATTTTGGCAACAACAGCCAACTGCACCAACGCCTCTCTGGGCAGCAACTGCTCGTCCAACTGCAGATTCTACTCTGCACAGCTCCACGACCGCCGGAAAACTAAATCAAAATGCGAATGTGTACCCCTTATATAACATTCATGGCTGCCTAGGAGACGTTCCTTACTTAAATATGAAGTCTGTGCGCGGAAAGTACTGTGCATTTGGTAAATTTACTATGAGAAATCGATATTATAAGACATCACTTCATATTTGCGTTAATTTTATTAGTTGCATGTTAAAGATCAATAGTTTGAAATATTTAAACCGAAGCATAGAAAATGTTCCGATCGATTGGTGCAAACATTTTGGAAATCAATCGTGGAATGACTTAGTTATTAACGTTCAAAACCTATATATTTTTCGTGACGCTTTAAATTTTCGCAATTCGAACGTGTACCCCAGTATTGAAAACACAGACGTAGTCCTACGTCAAAATCGAACGGAGAGTCGACGCATATTCGAATGTAAGTTTTCGGTTAAAGTCCCCCAGAACAAAATATGTTCAATTCGTTCTCTATTTTGCAATCATCGAAACTTGATCGCTTACCACCTCCAAAAAAAAAACCGCCAAGGCCAAAAAATTCTCCCACAACAAAACCACGACAAAAACATAATTTTTCACGGACGGATCCCAACACAGCCTATACATTCAACATGTTGCATGATATATACATATTGCATCATTAAAGAAGGACATACTTCCATATATTGAATCGAAGTCCGTAGACTACAGAAAGAAGAACGTAAAGGGTAAGCCGGATCAAAAAAAAAATCTGGCAACCCTGTCGTGCTGTGAAGTTGTGTTTTCCTGCCGTGTCATCTGTTAACTATTGATTTCGTCGAAATTCTACCCCCACAATTAATCAACGCGTCATCATACTGCCCGCTACCGATCAAACAATCCGCCACTAGAGTTAGTCGCGACTTTCAGTCAGGTAGGATTAGTGAATCCAATATTTTCCGAGCGGGCTAGAGTGTGGTCTGAGTAAACCGCCCACCACCATTGCACCATCTCAAAATCCTCCCACCTCGCCCCTCTCCACCTGCACTGTTATCGCAGCTCTGTGGTGAGTGCCGTCTGCCGTAATAAACAACAACATCCCGACCATCAATTCCACCCAGCACCATTTCGATTGAAAAACGAACTCACCTGTATTTTCCTGTACCAAGCAAGAAAATATAGTTTACCTGCTGCTGCTTGTCTTCTCACTCTGCAATCCGAAAAATTCCAAGCCTCGTCCAGCTTCGATAATTTCGTCAATCGTCCGCATCGCTACAACCATCAGCGCCGGCTTCATTCATCGTGATATTGAGGTAAACAAACCAAGCTACATCGCCACCGTGAGTGTGAGTCGTCAGTCGTCAGAAATCACTCATTCTCGCATCTGTAACTGCCAGTGTTGCCAGTTTCACCGCCATAACCATTTTGTAGTGTGTGGTGACGTTTAAGTGACGCTTATTACTATCACTACCACGGTGATCAATTTTTGATTCGGCTGTTGTTAGCAACG
Source organism: Aedes koreicus (assembly GCA_024533555.2). NCBI lineage: Eukaryota > Metazoa > Arthropoda > Insecta > Diptera > Culicidae > Aedes > Aedes koreicus. Next base: position 195,841 of record JAHHFK020001105.1, on the reverse strand, counting down.
ATGGAAATTTGTAACAGCTGTGCAAATTCTATGACTGCGACGGAAGTTGTTTGCGGCGGTTTTTGTAAAGCCACTTTCTATTACAAGTGCACACACCTGTCGGAGTCGTTCTACAAGGATATTTGTGGAAATTCTGCTGTTTTCTGGCTCTGCAAAGGATGTTGCGATATGATGAAGAATGCTCGCTTCAAAGGTGCCATGACGTCGACAAACGCTGCTACTTTGGAACTCAAGGATAGTTATCAGAAAGTGGTTGAAGAACTGAAAGCGGAGATAAAAAACAGTCTAATTGCTGAGTTGAAGCAGGAAATTCAAGGGGGCTTCAACAAATTGTCTCCTGCTGTGCTCTCGCCGCTTCCACGTCAATTCCAATTCAGGGCTCGCATCACACCCAAGCGCACTCGTGACGAGGATCCTCTCGAGCTAGTAGAACAGCCGACGAAAATGTTCTGCGGGACTGGTCAATCCGGAAGCAGTACTCTCGGAGAATCAGCGGTGAGACCTGATGAAAAGTTTTAAAAATATCGCCTAATGTGTCCGAAAGCGAGGTGCAAAATCTTGCTAACGAGTGCTTGCAAGCCACCGATGCCGTAGCCAAATCCTTGGTACCCAGAGGAAACCCGCTATCGATGCTATCGTTTGTGTCCTTCAAGGTGGGTGTTCAAAAGGATCTCAAATCCAAGGCAATGGATCCCGCCACCTGGCCTCAAGGAATAGAATTTCGGGACCATGGTTCGAATGTCCGGAATTTTTGGAAACCAACGCAGCGTTTCGATCCTCGAATCATCTACAGCATCAGTCCAATCAACAAGTCTCAACATAGAAGTACATCTTTCTGTGCCACCACCTTGTTCGTCTTACTCTCCATTGAAATACTTGACGGTGTATTATCAAAACGTCAGAGGCATCCGTACTAAAACGCATGATCTATTTTTGAAGCTATCGTCCTGTGACTATGATATTGTTGTGCTAACGGAAACATGGTTGCATTCAGACATCTCAAACTCGGAATTTGCTTGAACTTACAGCATATTTCGATGTGATCGGAGCTCGGCCACCAGCGACCTCAAACGTGGTGGTGGAGTTTTAATAGCAGTTAAAGTCACTCTGAGCTGCAGGTCCGTAGAACTGGAGAACTGCAATAACCTCGAGCAAGCTGTTGTACGCATCAGTCTCCAGAAGTCAAATGTCTACGTTTGCGGAATTTACCTTCGTCCCAACTCGCATCCGGCGTTATATTCCTCGCACTCTATAGTGATTCAGCAGCTAAGTGAACGTATTTCGGATTCCGACACAATCGTTGTTGTGAGTGATTATAATCTTCACCAGCTTATCTGGATAAACGACGAGGATGTCAATGGACTGCTGCTATCCAATGCTTCATCCGAACAAGAAATCGAGCTTGTGGAATCGATGGTCGCTTCTGGTCTTCACCAAGTCAACGAGATTCCAAACTCTATGGGCCGCTTACTGGACCTTGCATTCGTCAACGATCCAAATGTCGTTGAACTAATCGAGCCGCCGTCAGGTCTTCTCAGGATTGACAGTCTGCACATGCCATTCGTTCTTCGTATCGGCGTAAATGATACTTTTATGCCGCTAGCCGAGAGCCCGAATCAGATTGACAACTTCGATTTTCGACGATGCAACTTTGTGGATCTCAATGCTGCTGTTTCTGTCGTTGATTGGGATATGATGTTCCGTGACAAGGACACAGACGAGGCGGTATGTATCTTTTATGACACTCTGTACAGAATCTTGGACGAACACGTGCCACGTAAGCGATGTAGACGACAGCCTTTCAAGCATTCTTGGTGGACTCCTGAGCTGCAGCACCTTCGTACCGTTGTTCGTAAGTCCCGGAAGCGTTATTTTCGAGCGCGAACAGATGAAAATCGTAACAATCTTCATTCTGTTGAATCCAATTACAACGAATGCCAAATTGCGTCGTTTCGTAATTATATCACCCGCATGGAGATGACTGCGAAGCAAGATCCTTCCTCTTTCTGGACATTTATTCGTAACCGCAAACGCTCAAATCGATTTCCAGCTGGGATGACTTTCAAAGATTCGACTGCTGATTCTCCTGATGGATTAGCGAATCTATTTACCGATTTCTTTGAAAACGTACACAGTACTAACAAAGAAGAATGCTAAGATGGAACAGTTGGTACAAATATTTTTTCATTTCAGTGTCCTTTTCAAACATTAAAATCGGTCCCTTTCGAATGAGCACTCCCCAGTAAACGGGTTGACAGATCTTGTTATGCTCATGCCGTTCCCTCGTTCTGCTAACAAAGACCAATGTACCTTGAGAACAAGGTGAAACATATTGCCAACTGTCATATTATTCTCACATACACGCTCATTCGATCTTACTCAATGTTGAGTAACTTTTACTCAATTTTACTAAACATATCTAAAGCATTCGTAAGTAGTCGTATTTTATGAATTTGATATATTGTTATTCAAAACACAAGAAAACTGCGCCAAACTCAATTTTGAGGTAGCTACACATTTTTTTTTCAATAACTTAAAATGGGTAGGATAACATATTAGTCAATTTGCGCTTCGGAAGTTAATTTAAAATCTAATTCGTATTCGAAATATAATTACCAGTCACGGCCTGGGGGTGCGACACATCTAAATCCAGATTCAAGATGATCGAAAAATCCCAAGCTAGCGAATCAATCTTTGAAAAATCTTGTTTCAGCTTGTGAATCTTAATCCATCAACTTGCATCGTGCTGCATCTTTTTGCTCACTATCTTTAAAATCTTCATCAAAATCTTTAAAATCTTCTTTCTATCTACTAAGCGTGTGTAAATCGCACAAAAGCAAAACAAAAAAAAATCCTGCATCTGAGATAGAGTCGCACACTCTGGTCACGACATGGAGCAAATAGCAGCCACTGTAGATGCGGAAACGTATCTTAAAAAGCTAAGCTGTTTTATCTTGACTGGGGTTCGTTGATTTTCAATAGTATATTACATTACAGATAAACCAAACATTTTCGAAACTGTTTCTGGCGTATGAACCGAAACCAGACTTATTGGCAAAATGGCTTTTATACAATGTGGTTAAATTTCTTAGCGTTGAAAATGGTAAGCAAGCATTTCATCACCCTTGCCTTGTCGTTTGATTTTACAGATGTAATAATCGATCCACCTACTCTTTACTATTAAAACATAATATTCATATTATACTTACATATTACAGAGCATACTCGGGCATTACTGCGTATCAACGGCGAAATAAAACAGGCGAAATGAAAAAAAATTGAAGTTTTCCGATTTTCAAGAACCTCACCAAATTCAAATATTCATAACTCAAGAACGCTTCATCGTAGAACAATTTTTTTTTCCAAACTTCAGTGAAATTTTCTCAATCGTTCGGAAAATATAATCATAAAAAAAATCCTGCAAAATTGTCCACAGTGGAGGAAAATTTCTTGGATAAGGCCAGCATTCAGCTCAAAAGTAATGTGCATTAGCATAGGACAAGTAATGGTCAAGAAATGCTTGCTGAAAAAGTAATGTTGCTTTTACTGTCGAGATTTCTTTTTTTTTTTGTTGGGGTGAAGAACCACTGCGTCCACTGAATTGAACTTTTGACGTAGACTACGTCTTACGGGAAGGGTAGGGTGTCAATTGAAAATCTAAAAATAAGCGACCGTCACGAAATATCGTTACAAATTAAACGGTAATAACTTAATAAATGCTCAATTGATTTTCAAGATGTTTACATCAATCGATTGAAAATTTTCCCGCGTATCAATACAATTATCAAACATTATCCGTTAACAATTTCAAGCTATTGAAAATAACCAAAATATGAGGTGATGTCTTATAATGCCGATTTTTCAGAGTAAATTTACTAAATGCACTCAATTTTACTATCACAGATTTCAAATGTAAGCAAGGGAGGTCTCATATGCAGCAATGAACGATATAAAAGGGGTACACCTTCGCAAATTTACTCATTAGTGTCGCAGTACTGGAGCTGGGCAGACCAACCAACCATAAAGAATAAGCAGCTGGCGATGGCATGAGCTCTGGAGGCAACCTCGATGGCGCGAAGCGGAGCGGAAAAGCGCCAATTTGGATTTGGCAGGTGGTGGTGGCACATACCATAGAAGGTGCAGTGGGGACCAACCAGTGGACAGGTAGCTGATTGCGCTGCAGGCTGTTGCTAGCAAGCCCTTGGCTAGGCAACCGTTGCTAGGCAGCCACTACATTGCAGTGGTGTGCTAGGCAGCCGGTTGCCCAAGCTGGTGATGATTTGTTGCCAACCGGTGGGCACCACCACGAGGAACGAAATAAGTTGCCTGAGTGTGTGTTATACTTTCGGTAGCCATCTTTATCTATAGTGCAACATGCACGGCAGCTTTGTGAAAAGACCGACAAGGATTCAATTCTTATGCGGATTATTCAAAATCCGTCCTTTACAGGACGCTCAATCCAATGTTGAGAGAGTTTGTTTAATTTGAATTTATCTTACCAATTGGCAGACAGCGGTGGCTAAAACAATTTTATTTGTCTCTTCGTTGCATACCTTGAGCATTGTGCACAATTTACAAATGGCTGCCGTCATGAAAAATTTAAACGTCTTATGGCAAGGGTAAGGTGTCAATTGAAAAGCTAAAAATTAGCAACCGTCACGAAATATCGTTACAAATTAAACGCTAATATCTTAAAAAATGCTTGATAGATTTTCAAGATGTTTACACCAATCGGTTGGAAATTTTCCCGCGTATCAATTCAATTATCAAACAATATCCGTTAACAATTTCAAACTATTGAAAATAACGAAAATAGAAGGTGATGTCTTATTATTTTGTTCTGTAGGCTAAATTTACTAAATAAACAGTAGTTTCCTATCACAGATTACAAATGTGAGCAAAAAGGTCTCATATGCAACAGAGAACGATGTAAAACGGGTAAACCTTCGTAAATTTGCTCATTGGTGTTGCAGTACTGGAGTTGTGCGGAGCAACGAGCCATTGTGGATTGGCAGCTGCGATGGCATGTACCCTGAGAGTGCATCGGCAGCGCTGAGCAGCAAGCGCCAATGTGGATGTGGCAGCTGACGGTGGCAAGTACCATAGAAGGTGCACTGGCGACCAACGAGTGAAATAACCTGATTCATCAAAAGACCGAGAAGTCCTTTTCAGGACGACGAATTCAATTTCGAGAGAGTTTGTATGATTTGAATTCATCTAAAATAACTTTCCAATATACAAAAAAAAGTGGTAAATAAAAAAATTTATATTTACATATATATATATATATATAAATATATATATATATAAAAATATATATATATAAAAAAAAAAAAAAATATAAAAATAAAAAAATATATATATATATATATATATATATATATAAATATATATATATATATAAAAATATATATATATATATATATATATATAAATATATATATATATATATAACTTTTAAATATATATTGGAAGCGGTACCTATCTTGAGCTCAATAAGCAGACCTCCAGTGGAAATCGGTGAATATGCACTAAATACCGAACACTAAGTACACAAGTTATTCACAATTTATTCGTCCACTTACCGTTAATCGTTTAGCAACGCACAAAACATTCGATTCTGATAATTTTCTTCCAATTTAATACGGAAAAGTTGCCACTGCTATGTACCTATTTCAATAATATCACGAAAAACATTAATCCCATCTGTGTACATATGTTAATCGTACTGATTTTAATCATGAAAAAATATAAACAAGTTAACGCTCTCCACTACTACACCCAAAATTAAATTTCTCGCATGAAGTAGATCATTTGACAGCACTTTAATTGTGTTGGATAACCTGCATATAACCAAGACAAAATGAACGGGTTTGTTTGTTATTCTTCCATGAGAATATTGACAACACCATAACGTTGGGCATAGAATGCTCTATGAATTGAACTAGTGTGCGTGTTGATGTGTATGCTATACAGTATGTGAGCAGTGCCGCCAAATTCAACAGAGATGGAAAAATATTATTAAATGTGGGATTTTGTTTCTCGGTAAATATTGCAAAAATCTACAATTAGAAGCATGTTATTATTTATTTAATCTATGGAAAAATAAAATAGTTTAACTTTGGGCGATTTGTAGCACTCCCACAAAACAGGTGATATTGATGTACTGCCAAACCCATTTCATTCGAATAAGAGTCATAATAAAATAGTTTGGCAACATCAAGCGATTACGTCGATTGTAAACACGGTTCAGAATAGGTGCAAGCGTATTTAAATTATTGTGAAAATTAATCCCATAGTTTTCTCGTATTTTATCACGTATTCGTAGATTCTCGTGTGGCTAGTGTAATAAGTGAAGTGTGATTTTTATGGTTTGTGCAATTACGCAACGAAAATGTGTGAGGATTAAGTGCAATTAAAGAGAAAACTTGGAGTCTGGCTCGGGTATATTCCCTAGTACGGTTAGATCGATACGACGAACTTGTAGTGCAAAGGTAAGAAATTGTGTTGAAAATCTGACTGCTCATTATTTTTACGAAATTTATGTCTCCGAAACGTTTTTGTAGCTTTTAATTATATTCAAGACCTAATTTTATTTGCCAGGATTATATATTTTTGGTTACTGCGTCCGTTTATTGGAAAATTAAACATCTTTTTACGTTTGAAGTTGAATGACTGCAGAATGTGATGAATATATGTACTATGGTGAACATAGGTTCCGCTTCCCTATTTTTACACGGTCGTTTGCGAAAACCCATTAACGGGTAAAAAATCACCCATTTTCAAATAGCATGCCTATCTGTCATAAAATGGGGGAAAATCTGAATCATGCAATGGGTAAAAAAATACCCATTAGAGGAAACCTCATACAATAAAAAATCGGGTATATTTTTACACATTAATGGGTGAAAAACAGTTCAAAACCCAAGCGTATCCGAAGCATCAGCGCCGCTTGTTTAAGTGTTTTAATTTTATAAAAACTAAAATATTATATGAAACTATACAACCTCGGAGCAACGCAAGTAAGACAAATAATATTTTTTGTATATAAGTAATCTAAAGCTTCAAAATTATGCTTCCAGATCGTCGATTGTAAAACGTTAACAATCGTTTTGTGTGCACGGAACATTGACGACCTTGTAAAGAAGTCGAATCCATAATTATACAAGAAAAGGCATGAATAAAAACAAGTATAAGTGTTTTATTTTTTATTTTTTGCATTTACTGATTGATTACTATGAATATCATAAGATTACAATCTACCAAACTGCTTCATAATCTATATGCAAAATGGGTAATTTATTACCCATTTTGGCTTTTTTGAAATGGGTGAATAAATACCCATTTTGGCTTTTCTGCAATGGGTGAAAAAATACCCATTTTGTGGCATTAACTGTTTTTACCCATTAATGGGTAAATCGAGTTTACCTATTGGATGGGGAGTGGCACTTCTAGCGAAAATGGGTGTTTTTTTCACCCATTAATGGGTTTTTGCAAACGACCGTGTACACCCTTAAAAGTCCATTATTTTTCCCACCGATAGTCTTCAAAAAGTAATGAAATTTTTATGATGGTACAAATAAAACCTCTAAAACCTTTACACATTTCGTTTTATTACATGAAAAGTACAAAAAATCCAATACTAAACTTCTTATAAAAAAATAAAATCCATGCACCTTTTCACATAAAACGTATTAAAAAACTCATTTGATTTTTGCTAAGACAAGTTAATGCAATCCATGTACACTATAATTAATATCTATTCAGCTCTTGCACTTAAAGACTATACATTTTTTGTACATATGGTTAATTGACCACATTTAATAAAAAATAAGTGCCGCACCAATACAGAGCAATAACTTTGCACTTTGCCCAAATCTATAGGTGCTGGCACTTAAATATAAGGTGCATTGTTTTTTGAGTGTGGCTAGAATCACTGTTTCAGGAAGATTCACAACGTTTTAAACTCTTAAATTAGATAAAATTTATACAACTAGAAGGAACTTCACGGTGTCTCATTACAAACATGGATGTTTGTTTGCCACAAAAAAACCCCCCAATTTAAACCATCCTTTTTTTTTTAAAACTGGTCGGGCCCATTGTTTTTCGAGCATTACTCGAAAAAAAAGCATTAAAGGAATTAACGAACAAGAAAATATTTGTTTTTTTTTAATTTTCCATAATCCATAAAATGTTTTTTCCGGCTTATAGCCCTGTATGCAGCTGGCAAGTAAAGACCAGAAGTAATTCTTGCCATTTTTACCGAAAGTAATTTCGACAACTGCTCCAGTATGGGTGAAATGTCAATCTTCCTTGCAAAATAATCGAACGGAATATTATTCCACGAGAAAAAGAGACAGCTCCATGTAGTTTAGATGAGCAGACGTTACTGACGTTATGAGACCGTCTTCAGTTTTTCCTACTTTTCAACTGCATAAGGCTAGTATGCAGCTGACAAGTAAACACCTGAAGAAATTTTTGCCATTTCTACCGAAGTAATTTTGACAAATGCTCCAGTATTGGTGAAATGTCAGTTTTCCTTGTGGAATAATCGAACGGTATATTATTCCGCAAGGAAAAGTGACAGTCCCATTTAAATAACATGGGCCGGCGTTACTAACGTTACGAAGTTTGCCCTCCTTTTCAGCTGCATACAAGGTAAGTTATTCCGACAGTAATAGCATTTCTCGACCATTACTTGTCCTATTCTAATGCACATTACTTTTGAGCTGCAAACTAGCCTATACAAGGGAAGAAATTTCAATTCAGTGGACGCAGTGGTTCTTCACAAAAAAAAAGAAATCTCGACAGTAAAAGCAACATTACTTTTTCAGCAAGCATTTCTTGACCATTATTTGTCCTATGCTAATGCACATTACTTTTGAGCTGAATACTGGCCTTATCCAAGAAATTTTCCTCCTGTGATTTTTTTTTATGATTATATATTCCGAACGATTGAGAAAATTTCACTGAAGTTAGGAAAAAAAATTGTTCTACGATGAAGCGTTCTTGAGTTATGAATATTTCAATTTGCGTTTTTCGGACGAAACCTGTACGATAGTAAAAAAATCCCCTAATCCTAGTATTTATTTAGTTTCGAGTTGAACTAACTCATAAACATTAAAACAAAAATATATGAAAATGAGTTTTTTTTCATTTCGCCTTTTTTATTTCGCCGTTGACCCGCAGTTATGCCCGAGTATGCTCTGTAATATTTAAGTATAATATGAATATTATGTTTTAAAAGTAAAGAGTTAGTGGATCGATTATTACATTTGTAAAATCAAACGACAAGGCAAGGGTGATGAAATGCTTGCTTACCATTTTCAACACTAAGAAATTTAACCACATTGTATAAAAGCCATTTTGCCATTTAGTCTGGTTTCGATTCATACGCCAGAAAGAGTTTCGAAAATGTTTGGTTTATCTGTAATGTAATATACTATTAAAAATCAACGAACCCCAGTCAAGATAAAACAGCTTAGCATTTTTAAGATACGTTTCCGCATCTACAGTGGCTGCTATATGCTCCATGTCGTGACTGGTAATTATTTTTCGAATACGAATTAGATTTTAAATTAACTTCCGAAGCGCAAATTGACAAAGACGTTATCCGACCCATTTTAAATTATTGAAAAAAAAGTGTAGCTATCTCAAAATTGAGTTTGGCGCAGTTTTCTTGTGTTTTGAATAACAATAAATCAAATTCATAAAATACGACTACTTAGCGTTTGACGTTTTAGAGCATCCGTAGCGGTGCGCGACTAAACTATATTTGATCACCCTCACCATCACTTCAAACCGTATCGGGCGCAACTAAAAGCGGTAGCAAAATTGTTGCGCGACTATCGGAAAGCATCGGGCGCTCAAATTTAGCAACGCGATAGTGGCGCACACGGTAATGTCAATTTACGCTATTATGACTACACGCAAAAAAAACGCAGTTGAAATTACCATTTCAAGGGTTAAAATGAAATTATGAACGTGTCATAATGTTGGGTCAATGCAGACGATTTCTTTAATGGAGGAAACCAGGTTATGCAAAATTGAGGTTAAACGTCGTAGATAATGCTCTTGAAAAAAGGTTTTTCGAGCAGTTTAAGCAAAGTAATTGGTGATAAAGCTAGCAGAAAATCGTCGATAATGGCCAATTCCATACAGTTTGAAAAATAGCCAGAAAATTATTACCGATTTCAGTTTAAGATACTACTATGTTTAATCTCACTTCAGCTTTACTTGGATTCAACCATACTTTATTGATACTTTTTTTAATGCAAAAAATATATTTCTGCAATACATTTGAACATTTGTTTCTCCTTAAGTGCAGAATTTGAAATACTAATCCGAATGGATAAATTATTAAATTTTATGTCTTTTTTAAAGCATCCTGTAAAATAAAACTACAGAAAAATACCCAGTTTTTGAGTAAAAAGTAACGATAAAAAATCGGTATTATTTAACGTTTATCTTCCTTCAATACTATTGCCCAATATTAGGTAATTTGTATTTACGCATAATTTAGGTATGTGCACTTTTGAGCGATTATCGGTACTTTTTAACGATCTTTAGGTATTCTCATCTTAGCGTGTGGAGCACTAGTTTAGCAGCGACCGATACAGAACACGGTAACAAAATATAGTAGTGACCGGTGTGAGATTGAGTGACTAAACTAAAATGACAGCCCGATACGCTAGTATTTTAGTCGCCCAGATAGTTGCGCCCGATACGCATGCTCTTAGATATACTTAGTAAAATTGAGTAAAAGTTATTAAACACTAGCTGAACCCGGTGCGTGCGCTGCTACGCTTGCAACTAAATGAAGGGAAATTTAATATAGCATGGGTTCAAACTTCTATCAAAACATGCTTCTTACCCGAGAAATACACGTTTTGTGTTTAAGTAACCTGGATAATTCTCATTTTTGGTAGAAATTTGTGTTTCATTTGTATGGGAGCCCTCCCTTCCCGAAGGGGGTGGTTTCTCAAACCACCATACAATAATTGCTTTCAAAACCCCCCACATGCCAAATTTGATTCCATTTGCTTGATTAGTTCTCGAACCATCTCATTGGGCTCATCGATTATAATAAAAATTTGAGTTTCATTTGTTTGAAGCCCCTCCCCCTTTCTTCAGAAAGGGGAGGGGTCTTGATCTACCATTGAAACATTCTTGCCTTCAAAACCCCCCACATACCAAATTTGATTCAATTTGCTTGATTAGTTCTCGGGTTATGATGAAATTTGTGTCTCATTTGTATGAGAGCGCCCCTTCCTGAGAGAGAAGGGGTCTCAAACAATCATAAGAACCTTTCCCAGCCCCAAAAACCCCTTCATATAAATTTTCACGTTAGTCGGTTCAGAACTTTCCGACTCTATAAGGGTCTGACAGACAGACAGACAGAAATTCATTTTTATGTGTATAGAAATCTAGCCTCCAAAGACCCCCATATGCTAAAAGTGGTTTCATTTACTTGATTAGTTCTCGAGTTGTGTGTGTGTGTGTCCAATCTAACACCCATCGGCCGGCAATGGTATTATGGAAGAAATCTGTTTACAACAATCATTCAAGTGACCATTGGAAGCAGCTTTAATCCGGGAGCTAGAAAGTGATAGCTCTACTGCAGATCCAGCAACCCATTTCAGAATGTCTGGAGAGTCACGCCCATTTCGAGGTTACTTTCACATACAATAAGCCCCGCATGTAAACATTACCGATATCATTTGGATAAGGGCACTGTAACACACTTCCAGATTTGGAAAGTTTGAATTTCCAAACCAGGCACGTATTTAGTATTATTTGAAAATAAGATTATTGTTATATAGTCATAGTCAGATACATCTCAGCCATGTCCGCCTCCTGAATCACACTATCTTGTTCATTCATAAAAAAAAAATGTCGACTTTGATTCGTAATTAATTTTTTGCACTCGCGATTAAATATGCGCAAAAATTAACGTTGCGAAACCGCCCGCTAGATATGCAACCTGCATAACAAAATTCTGTACACCCCGTGGTGAATGCACCTAAAATTATGTGCAAGCTTTTCATCCGTCCATGCGCGTTGTTTTCGTTTGCTGCTTCTGACCAGCAAATGGCTGTTCTCTACATTGCACTCGTCTTCTTTTTTTTCACTCCACACACTGCCAATAATGCAAATCCCCGCAATGAGGCGACTCTATTTCGAGCTTCAAAACTGCTAATAATCATCGATTCACTCGCGACAAAGCGGAAAAACACTAAACTAATAAATTATACCCGAGTGTCACAATATTACCACTAATAACCAAATCTAAGCTGATGTAACTCTTCTTCCGGGTGCGGGGGCGAAGCCCAAAAAAAAAACGGGGAAATACTACCGACACTCAAACATTTCGAAAGGGAATCGAGTATTTACTACGGCTCAAACAATGCACGCGGAGATTTTATGATTTCACTGTTAGTTCAAGTTAAATTACGAATTACTGTTTGATTTTTTTTCGCGAAAACGACGCAGCAAAAGCAAAACACGTCAGTTTCGAAGCACGGCCTTGCTGCGATCCCACTTGATTAGTTCTCGAGTTATGCAGAAATTTGCTTTTTATTTGTATGGAAGCCACACCCCCTCCTCCCCCCCTTCAAAATGGGGAGGGGTATTGAACTGCCATAGAAACATTTCTTGCCTACAAAAACCTCAACATGCCAAATGCCAAATTTGGTTTCATTTGCTTCATTGACTCTCGAATTATGCTAAAAATTATGTTTAATTTTTATGGGAGTCTCCCCTTCTAGAAGGCGGAGGGGTCTCTTACCACATTAGAAACATTTATTTCTCTCAAAAACCTCTACATGCCAAATTTGGTTCTATTTGCTTTAATTTTTATCGAGTTATGCAGAAATTCGGGTTTCATTTTTATGATAACATAACATTTTCAGTGCGCGGAGGAGTCTAAAACCACAATAGAAATATTTCTTGCTTTCGAAAATGCCAAATTTGGTTCCATTAACTTGATAAGTTCTCGAGTTATTCAGAAATTTGTGTTTCATTTGTATATGAGCCCTCCTTTCAGAGACGGGAGGGGCTCTAGTCAACTTAGAAACATTTCTTGCCTTCCAAAACCTCCACCTGCCAAATGTGGTTCCATTTACTTGATTAGTTCTCGAGTTATGCAGAGATTTGTGTTGCATTTGTATGGAAACCCCCTCCCTCCCCCTTCCAGATGGCGGAGGAGTCGCAAACTTCAATAGAAACATTTCTCTCCTCCAAAAACCTCCACATTCCAAATTTGGTTCCATATGCTTGATTAGTTCTCGAGTTATGCACAAATTTGTGTTTCATTAGTATGAGAGCCCCCCTCTTACAGAGGGCGGAGGGGTCTTGAGTTACCTTAGAAACATTTCTTGCCTTCGAAAACCTCTACCTGCCAAATTTGGTTCCATTTGCTTGATTAGTTCTCGAGTTATGCAGAAACTTGTGTTTCATTTGTATGGGAGCCCCGCCCCCTATACCAGAGAGAGAGAGGGGTCTCGAACCACCGGAGAAACATTTATTGCCTTTAAAATCCCCGCAAGCCAAATTTGGTTCCATTTGCTTAATTATATCTAGAGTTATGAAGAAATTTCAGTTTCATTTGTATGACAGCACCCCTTCTAGGAGAGGGGAGGGGTCTCAAACCACCATAGAAACATTTTTTGCCACCAGAAAACCCCACATGCCAAATTTGGTTCCATTTGCTTGATTAGTTCTTGAGATATGCAGAAACATCTGTTTCATTTGTATGGGAGCCTCCCTTTCTAGAGAGGGGAGGGGTCTCAAACTACCATAGAAACATTTCTTGCCTCCAAAAACTTCCGCATGCTAAATTTGGATTCTTTTGCTTGATCAGTTCTCGAGTTATGCAGAAATTTGTGCTTCATTTGTATGGGAGCCCCCCCCCCCTTTCAGAGGAGGGAGGGGTCTTTTATTATCTTAAGAACCTTCCCCGGCCCCAAAAACCCCTGTATACAAATTTTCACGCCGATCGGTTCAGTAGTCTCCGAGCCTATTAGGGTCAGACAGACAGACAGACAGTCAGACAGAAATCCATTTTTATATATATATAGATTGAGTAAGATCGAATGAGCGTGTATGTGAGAATAATATGACAGCTGGCAATATGCTTTACCTTGTTCTCAAGGTACTTTGGTCTTTGTTTGCAGAACGAGGGAACGGCATGAGCATAACAAGATCTGTCAACCCGTTTACTGGGGAGTGCTCATTCGAAAGGGACCGATTTTAATTTTTGAAAAGGACACTGAAATGAAAAAATATTTGTACCAACTGTTCCATCTTAGCATTCTTCTTTGCTATGATCATGTCCAAAACGACCATTAAAAATAGTTGATCCAACATTTGCCATAATGTCGTAATAGTCCTTGTTACCATGATCATAGTCATGAATTCCATGAACATGGTGAATTCGACCATTTTCATGGTTATTGTAACCATTATTTGCGATAGTCATCCTGACCATGATTTAATTGTCGGTATAACGATAGAATTTTACAGTAAACAGAAGTAAACATTTTGACAACATTGGTTCTTGAACGTCATCAACATCGTCACCTTCAAGTGAAAGTCGAAAAGAAGAAATGGAGAAGTTTTCTGTGTTATTCTCGGATTCCAGTGACGATGAACTTGAATTGGTTAGCCAGATGCTGGTCCAGAGTCACGCAATGCTACCTGAAACGGAATGCATTCGTGAAAACGAGGGAAGAGGCACGAGACGACCTAATATTGATAGGTTGGCGCAAGAAGGAGCGCAATGTCTGGTAGACGATTATTTTTCGGATAATCAATTAAATTAAAATACAGTGTGGACCTATTTCGCAGACGTTTCCGGATTAGTCGAAACTTGTTCCTGAGCATCCTGAGGGACGTACAGGCTGCAAATGCCTACTTCGTGCAACGAGCTGATGCTACCGATAAGCTAGGGCTAACGACATTCCAAAAGTGCACTACGGCGATTCGTCAGTTAGCCTACGGGTCCTCCGCAGACGCGATCGACGAATACGGTCGAATGTCAGAGTCAAGGGCGTGAATCTGCATGTTGGAGTTCTGCCACACCATTGTTAAGGTATTTGTAGCACACTACTTGCGATCTCCAAACCACGACGACGTAAAACGGCTGTTGGATGAAGGCAAGAGACGAGGATTCACAGGGATGTTGGGTTCGTTGGACTGCTGCCACTGGCAATGGAAAAACGGCTCCACTGCTTGGGCTGGCCAGTACAAGGGGAAGGGCAAAAATCCCACCATTGTATTGGAAGCAGTGGCGCCGTATGACCTATGGATATGGCACGCCTTCTTTGGCATGCCAGGGTCCTCAAACGACATCAATGTGTTGGAGCGTTCACCGTTATTTTCAGACCTCTACAGTGGCAAAACTCCTGTAGTAGAGTTTGAAATTAATGGGCGAACCTACACTATTGGGTACTACCTAGCGGACGGGATTCATCCTCCCCTTGCAACACTTGTCTAAAGGATTCCTTCGCCGATTGGACAAAAACGGAAGGTACCTTCATGCTTTTTCTTACATAATTATTCGATATTTCTTCTAAATTGATATTTAAGGTACACCGAGGCAAGTTGAAACGGTGGGGCAAATTGAAATTGGTAGGTAAGCACAGTACACAATCGCAAAATACAAATTTGAACACATATTAATTTATAGCTCAGTTCTGCTTACAGATAGCATACCCATTTCAACATGTCCCACCATTTCGACTTGCCTCGGTGTATCTTACCTCTATTTCCGTTTACGTACCAATCGGATACGTTCGTACAAATCAAATTTTTGCATTCTCATTTTCTTACAAAACCTTAAGGCTCAAATCGCATTGATGCATTTCCGAAAAATTCAAAAGCAGTTTTCTCCGACGCATCATTTTAGAAGGCAAAAAGATCTCGTCCGTTTATTCCTGTTGCTATTTTCCACAAACCCACGTGAACATTTTGCGAAAACTGAACTTAAACTGAGTTATATAAATATAATAAGACTGTTTTTACGTTCTCCGCATACCTTACCTTACCAATCAGACTAAGGCCGGTGTGGCCTCTGCTGTACACAGAAGTTGTTTCCATTGTAATCGGTCCATGGCTGTACCTCGCCAGCCTCGCTGTCTGTGGAGGGTCCGCAGGTCGCCTTCTACTTGATCAATCCACCTTGCTCGATGCGCGCCTCTTCTTCTTGTACCTGTCGGTTCGTTTTCGAGAACCATTTTCACAGGGCTGTCGTCCGACATTCTTACGACTTGCCCAGCCCATCGTAGTCGACCGATTTTTGCAATGTGTACGATGGGAGGTTCTCCCAGCAACTGGTGCAATTCGTGGTTCATTCGCCTCCTCCACGTTCGGTCTTCCATCTGCACTCCACCGTAGATCGTACGCAGCACCTTCCGTTCAAAGACTCCAAGGGCGCGTTGGTCCTCCACTAGCAATGTCCATGTTTCGTGGCCGTAGAGAACTACCGGTCTAATTAATGTCTTGTGGATGGTCAACTTTGTAGTTCGGCGAACTTAGTTCGATCTTCGCGTCCTTCGGAGTCCAAAGTGCGCCTTTGTATTTTTCTGCTGGTGTCGTTATCGGCGGTCACCAATGAGCCCAGATACACGAATTCGTCTACTACCTCGATTTCATCACCGTCGATCTGAACTTGTGCTAGGAGGCTAACATTTTCTTCTCGTGAGCCTCTTCCCTTCATGTATTTTGTTTTTAACGCATTAATCACAAGCCCAATCCTACCAGCTTCAGCCTTAAGTCTGATGTACGTTACCGCCATCGTCTCAAAGTTACGTGCTACGATATCAACGTCGTCGGCGAAGCCAAATAGTTGGACAGACTTCCTGAAGATCGTGCCACTCGTGTCTATCCCAGCTCTTCGAATCACACCCTCCAATGCAATGTTGAACAACAAACACGACAATCCATCACCTTTCCGTAACCCTCTCCGAGATTCTAAGGGACTCGAACAACACACATCACTCGATCCATCGTTGCTTTGATCAACCGCGTCAGTTTTTCCGGAAATCCATATTCGTGCATGATTTGCCATAGCTGGTCTCAATCGATTGTATCATACGCTGATTTGAAGTCGATGAAAAGATGATGTGTGGGCACGTTGTATTCGCGACATTTCTGCAGTACTTGCCGAATCACGAAAATCTGGTCCGTAGTAGCGCGGGCACCCATGAGTTCTCCGCCGCATTTTTCAATTCAACAAGGAGCAACCCAGAAAGATGTCGAACATGCTTTTGGAATAGCACGTTTCGCCATTCTAAAAAATCCAGCTAGGCTCTGGTAAAAAGATGATCTGGCCACTATCATGCGTTAGTGCATTATTCTGCACAACATGATTGTAGAAGATGAGAGGGATGGTCCGGCCGATGTTGAAAAAGACTATGTAGCAGTGCAAATGGGTCCAAAATGTACCGACTTCACGGCTTTTCTTGAGCGGTACGAGCAAGTACACAAGATAGCTGCTCATTATCAATTGCAAGCAGATTTTATTGAGCATCTGTGGAACATAAAGGGAGAAGAGGAGTAAAACCACACACCCATCTCCCCTCCTCTCTCTCTCTCTCTCTCTCTCTCTCTCTCTCTCTCTCTCTCTCTCTCACACACACACACACACACACACACACACACTTGGAAAACCTCCGTTTTTCTAGGGTCAAAATTGCAAAATTCCACCACTCAGGGATCCGCAACATAAATGTCCACCTACGGCACCAAGTTTCACGCTGGAATTTGCTCGAAAACACCGTCAAACTATTATTTTTCACCGATAGCGCTCCGACATCAAGATATATATATAGTCATTTTTATTTTTCACGTCGCTCGAAATAAAACGCACGATAAAAAAAAACACAACAAACCAGTGACTGCTCTGAGAACAATTTCATCGTTGTACCGACAATTAAATCATGGTCAAGATGACTATCGCATATAATGATTACAATAATTATGAAAATGGTCGAATTCATCACGTTCATGGCATTTTTGACTATGATCATGGTAACAAGGACTATTCCGAAATTATGGCAAATGTTGGATCAACTATTTTTAATGGTCGTTTTGACCATGATCATAGTCGGTTCAAAATCACTATACTGCAATAGTCATCATAACCCCCAATAATGGTAAAATTGACTATCAAATTCCTCTCTGTGTACCTTTCTACCGGTACGGAATAGGGTTACTAAATTGATCACCGCTATAGCAACGACCGATGTGGAGAAGGGTGGCTAAACTAAAATGGGAGCGCTGCAGCGTTGTATAACCCACGACCGGTTGACGTAGACTTCGCTAAACATTTTGATTAGTACTCAGGTACTGTTCTAATGGGACGTAGGGTTAGCATAAGTATGTGAGAAAGTTTGTAAGAACATTCGCTTGATTCGCTTCTTAGTAATTATTTGGCAGACCTGGAAAGGGACGTTTGATTTGAGTGTTGGTATGATGAAAGGCAACAGTGGTGCTGGCTGTACTGATTGTGTTGATATGATAGACCAGCCGGAAACCAATATCCCTTTCCCCTTATAAATTTTTCAGAGTTTTTTTGGGAATTCAAAACCAACACTTAAATATATTTTTGATAGTTGGCAGTCGGGAAAATCTCCAACTGATTCAAGCAAAAATCTCGAAAATTTATCGAGAAATGATAAAGCTATTAGCGTTCAAACTGTTTCAGTTATTTTCAAATTTTCATTTGACCTCTACCCTTCCGTACGGCGTAGTCTGATTAAAAAGCGTGGATGTGGTCCAAATAGATCGTTAGACCAGCATTAGATAGTAATTATATTAGAAAATTCTTTTATATACTCCTTAGAAAGCATTTGGTGAAGAATCAAAACGTTGTCCATGATAAGGAATTTCTTCATATTTACCGGAACGCAACAGATATATCACAAATAGGGAAGCGGAACCTATGTTCACCATAGTACATATATTCATCACATTCTGCAGTCATCCAACTTCAAACGTAAAAATCTGATGTTTAATTTTCCAATAAACGGACGCAGTAACCAAAAATATATAATCCTGGCAAATAAAATTAGGTCTTGAATATAATTTAAAGCTACAAAAACGTTTCGGAGACATAAATTTCGTAAAAATAATGAGCAGTCAGATTTTCAACACAATTTCTTACCTTTGCACTACAAATTCGTCGTATCGATCTAACCGTACTAGGGAATATACCCGAGCCAGACTCCAAGTTTTCTCTTTAATTGCACTTAATCCTCACACATTTTCGTTGCGTAATTGCACAAACCATAAAAATCACACTTCACTTATTACACTAGCCACACGAGAATCTACGAATACGTGATAAAATACGAGAAAACTATGGGATTAATTTTCACAATAATTTAAATACGCTTGCACCTATTCTGAACCGTGTTTACAATCGACGTAATCGCTTGATGTTGCCAAACTATTTTATTATGACTCTTATTCGAATGAAATGGGTTTGGCAGTACATCAATATCACCTGTTTTGTGGGAGTGCTACAAATCGCCCAAAGTTAAACTATTTTATTTTTCCATAGATTAAATAAATAATAACATGCTTCTAATTGTAGATTTTTGCAATATTTACCGAGAAACAAAATCCCACATTTAATAATATTTTTCCATCTCTGTTGAATTTGGCGGCACTGCTCACATACTGTATAGCATACACATCAACACGCACACTAGTTCAATTCATAGAGCATTCTATGCCCAACGTTATGGTGTTGTCAATATTCTCATGGAAGAATAACAAACAAACCCGTTCATTTTGTCTTGGTTATATGCAGGTTATCCAACACAATTAAAGTGCTGTCAAATGATCTACTTCATGCGAGAAATTTAATTTTGGGTGTAGTAGTGGAGAGCGTTAACTTGTTTATATTTTTTCATGATTTAAATCAGTACGATTAACATATGTACACAGATGGGATTAATGTTTTTCGTGATATTATTAAAATAGGTACTTGGTGGCAACTTTTCCGTATTAAATTGGAAGAAAATTATCAGAATCGAATGTTTTGTGCGTTGCTAAACGATTAACGGTAAGTGGACGAATAAATTGTGAATAACTTGTGTACTTAGTGTTCGGTATTTAGTGCATATTCACCGATTTCCACTGGAGGTCTGCTTATTGAGCTCAAGATAGGTACCGCTTCCCTATATATATATTTGTATAAATAAAATGACAATCGTTAAACCTTTTGGTTGGTGCAAATATCTCAAAAAATAAATCAATGAAGAAACGATCGAATTATTAGCGTTTGGTGTTTCAATTTTTTGTGACGGCAGCCATTTGTATATTGTACACAATTCTCAAGGTATGCAACGAAGAGAAAACTAAAATTATTAAAGCCACCGCTCTCTTCCAATTGGTTAGAACTTGGAAAGTTATTTTAGATAAATTCAAATCATACAAACTCTCTCGAAATTGAATTCGTCGTCCTGAAAAGGACTTCTCGGTCTTTTGATGAATCAGGTTATTTCACTCGTTGGTCGCCAGTGCACCTTCTATGGTACTTGCCACCGTCAGCTGCCACATCCACATTGGCGCTTGCTGCTCAGCGCTGCCGATGCACTCTCAGGGTACATGCCATCGCAGCTGCCAATCCACAATGGCTCGTTGCTCCGCACAACTCCAGTACTGCAACACCAATGAGCAAATTTACGAAGGTTTACCCGTTTTACATCGTTCTCTGTTGCATATGAGACCTCTTTTGCTCACATTTGTAATCTGTGATAGGAAACTACTGTTTATTTAGTAAATTTAGCCTACAGAACAAAATAATAAGACATCACCTTCTATTTTCGTTATTTTCAATAGTTTGAAATTGTTAACGGATATTGTTTGATAATTGAATTGATACGCGGGAACCAACCGATTGGTGTAAACATCTTGAAAATCTATCAAGCATTTATTAAGATATTAGCGTTTAATTTGTAACGATATTTCGTGACGGTTGCTAATTTTTAGCTTTTCAATTGACACCTTACCCTTGCCATAAGACGTTTCAATTTTTCATGACGGCAGCCATTTGTAAATTGTGCACAATGCTCAAGGTATGCAACGAAGAGACAAATAAAATTGTTTTAGCCACCGCTGTCTGCCAATTGGTAAGATAAATTCAAATTAAACAAACTCTCTCAACATTGGATTGAGCGTCCTGTAAAGGACGGATTTTGAATAATCCGCATAAGAATTGAATCCTTGTCGGTCTTTTCACAAAGCTGCCGTGCACGTTGCACTATAGATAAAGATGGCTACCGAAAGTATAACACACACTCAGGCAACTTATTTCGTTCCTCGTGGTGGTGCCCACCGGTTGGCAACAAATCATCACCAGCTTGGGCAACCGGCTGCCTTGCACACCACTGCAATGTAGTGGCTGCCTAGCAACGGTTGCCTAGCCAAGGGCTTGCTAGCAACAGCCTGCAGCGCAATAAGCTACCTGTCCACTGGTTGGTCGCCACTGCACCTTCTATGGTATGTGCCACCACCACCTGCCAAATCCAAAATTTTGTGACTTCCGCTGGCAAACCAAGTACCTAAACCACCACACGGTAAACTTCACTTTAGTTCTCCATTTTGCAGTTTTTTTTCTTCTTTTAGAACGATAAAGCAGCTGATTGTTTTTCGCGCACGGTTTTTTATTTCGTTTTAAGTGCGAAGATGGATAGAATAGGGCAAAGTGAAAACACACTTGAATGACATTTCTTGCTCCATTGAAAATTATGTGCGGACCATATCAGTCTCATAAGAAACGAACCTGTGTATTAAGTGACGGGTGTTAAGCATTATGTGCGGCAAATAAAAATCATACTGGCTCACATGATTTCAATTCGAAGCAAAAATTGACCGATTTAAGTGCCAATTTTAATAATAAAAATTATTGATTTATTTTCAGTGTGTGATGCTCCAAATTGAGAAACCATCATCATCGCGTTTTCGAACACCTCAAATATCAGCGCTAATTAACTCAAAAATATTCAGTAATAACGTATCTATCCAATCAATTTGTATACTTAAATAACGTACAAGAGTTACTTAATACCTACATGCAGAAAATTAAGCAAGAAACATGCGTTTGGCTGGCTTTTGAATCAAAACTGCTTAAATTTCATGCATTTCTGAAGACATTTCATAACTTTTTTTTGCTTTTGTTTTTTTCGTACCACTACATAAACATTGCAGCGACTATAATACCTTGTACTTTATATACGTTGAAAACAGACATCACACTGACGTTTCTCTTTGTCAATCTTGACAATTCAAGATGTGTTCAAAAATTACGATACATGAAATGAAAGGGACCGAGGGTCAATCACCAATTACGTTTGCGATTTCGTAATCGTTATCGTTAGTATGTAATCGTTTATCGTTGGTACTAATTCGCCAGCATTTTCACCTGACAGCCTCAGGAACTGCCCATTACTCGACCTGAATCTGCCGCTCTTCGAAATAACACAGCATGATGTCACGTCTGCCTTGAATAAGCTAGACGTTTCCAAAGGACCTGGGACCGACCACCTTCCGCCGTTGTTCCTTAAAGAATGTGCGGAGTCTCTGCAAAGGCCTTTGATAATCATTTTCAACAGCTCGCTTCGCCACTGTACCTTCCCCAAACTGTGGAAGACCGCTTCGATCTGCCCGATATTCAAAACAGGATCTAGTCATGCAGTTGAGAATTATCGTGGCGTTTCCATTTTGTGCTGCCTGGCTAAAGTGTTCGAAGGATTAGTTCATGATGTCCTGTACGCTGCTTCTCAACCATTTTTATCTGAGTTTCAACACGGATTTGTTAAGAAGCGTTCAACAACAACGAATCTCATGACGTTCACCAGTTTTGTATCAACGGAAATTGAGAACAAGCGTCAAATAGATGCCATTTACTTCGACTTTTCCAAAGTGCCTCACGATCTTGCTGTTGCGAAGCTTAGATACTTGGAATTTCCAGATTGGATTACAGAGTGGTTGCGCTCTTATCTGTCTGACCGTAATGCGTTTGTCAACATCAACGGATCGCACTCTCGCGTCTTTTCCATCACATCTGGTGTGCCACAAGGCAGCGTTCTGGGCCCACTCATCTTCATATTGTTCATAAACGATCTATGCTTTCAGCTGAAATCAGGAAAATTGCTCTACGCTGACGATCTAAAAATGTATCGCATTGTAACCTCTCACCTCGACTGCAGCGCGCTTCAGGCCGATATAGATGAACTACAACGATGGTGCCTTGAGAATGGGATGGAATTGAACATCAACAAGTGTAAGTCCATTGCATTCTCTCGTCGGCAGTCTCGAATTGAATTCGAATATTCGGTTGGACCAGTGTACTTGGAACGCGTTGAATCCATCCGTGACCTTGGAGTAAACATCGACAGTAAACTACGGTTCAATGAGCATGTCTACATAACTACCGCTAAAGCGTTCGCAGCCCTAGGATTCGTACGACGCTATACCACGAACTTCAACGATATTTACGCACTCAGGTCGCTATACTGCTCATTAGTTCGAAGCATCCTGGAATATGCTATTTGTGTGTGGATGCCGTCTCATGCAACGCAAATCAAACGGATGGAGCGTGTGCAGCGCAGCTTTGTTCGTTTCGCTCTTCGTCAGCTGCCTTGGTCGAACCCAGCGGACCTGCCCGATTACACATGCCGCTGTAAACTCATCGCTCTGGAAAAGCTTGATTCCAGGCGGATTAACTTGCAAAGGCTCTTCGTGTTTGACCTGATAAAAGGAAATCTCGACTGTCCCTCGTTGTTATTCAATGTATCGTTTTATGCACCTTCTCGACAATTGCGTGAGCGTGAATTATTGTTTTTCAGACGCCATAGAACCACATATGGATTTAACAATCCATTGGACAGATGCTTCCGTTCGTTCAATAGTGCTAGTGTTGTGTTTGATTTTAATGTATCTAAGGCTGTTTTTAAGAGTAGGATTAAGGTTTTAGAATAAGTTACAGTCTGTGGAATTGTTTTTTAAACATTCGAGGCGGTGAAATAAAATAAATAAATAAATTTTCTTTCTGAATGTGCCATCAAACTAGGACTGAAGCTGCTTGTAGGATCGATAAGACGCCGTAAGTAATTTAAGGCTGGCGTACATGGGAGTATTAAGTATTTAACAATATTTTTTTCCCCTCAGAACCAAAATCGATCTCCGGATATCATTGTCTTTAGCATGTACTAAATAATGGCGCAGAGACGAGTCATTCGAATTCTAGCTGCAACGTGTATGATCTGGCGACTGTTAACGTGCATCATGGCAATTGGTAAGTTTAAGCATAGATCAAGGTGGCTCTCTTGTTGAATGACATTTCGATTTCCTCACCAGATCCAACTGCGGTCTCTGCACCGACAACAACGGTATTTGGATGCATTTCCACGACCATTCGGTGAGGGAAACCATACATTCTTTTCTACATCAAACGGGATTCGATCATCAACAATGGACTGGTGACGACGGCATCCAGTGGACCGCGGCGACCGTGTCTTGAGATTAAGTTATTCTTTTGAGACTGATTGCATAGCAAAAAGAAAACACAACAATAGAAAAGCTAGTTGTAAACAAAACCAATAACATCAACAATTGTCACAGAGGAGGCTCTTCATCAAGCTGGAAATTCTTATTCGAAACTATAGGAGAAAGGACGTACGCATGACTAACAAGGAAAATAAACAAATAAAATACAATTTCTCAAAAT
This sequence comes from Aedes koreicus, assembly GCA_024533555.2. Taxonomy (NCBI): domain Eukaryota; kingdom Metazoa; phylum Arthropoda; class Insecta; order Diptera; family Culicidae; genus Aedes; species Aedes koreicus. The sequence goes on along the minus strand of JAHHFK020001105.1, from coordinate 171,102 downwards.
AAATGTCCAAATTTAGCAACAAAGTACGTACATGAGATGTGTTATCCTCCAAGTCATTCTTTGTTTGTTGATTCACTTCAAATTCTATTTTTTGAAGAATCCTTTCAAAACGTAGCTCTTGCATCAACGCTGAATGATTAAATTGTGATAGATTGAATCATTCTAGTATCCTATAACATTTTCTTATAATCAAAACACTTTTAGCATTGTGCGATTAATATAGAGATAAAAAAAAATACAGCATAGTATAGCATTACCTTTGAAAGTTCTAATCATGGAATAATATGATTTATTTCAACAGAGAAAACTTATCGTCAGATTCTAGATTTTTTCTTCATATTAGATTATATCAAAATTGTCAAATTAGATTATATCAAAATCGCAACGAAACGTAAAAAAAGGAATCAAATCAAATCAAATCAAATGGAGAGTCACCGCACATTCGCTCATAAGCTATTGGTCAAAGTGGACAGCAGTCAGATCATTCCCCCAGAAACAATCATTTAAAATTTGTTCTCTATTCTGCAATTCTCTGACAACAACCTAATCATAGTTTGTTTTAATAAGGGTGGATCCCAACACAACCTGTACATACAACATGTTGCATGATATAGACGTTATTACATCGTTGAAGAAAGATTACATGCCCTTACTTCCATCTATTCAATCGAAATCCGTAGACTACAGAAAGAAGATCGTAAAGAGAAAGCCGGTTCGTTTTCTTTTTGAATGTGCCATAAATCGAGGACTAAAGTCGTTTCATCATCGACAGCAACAATCATTTTCCATCGGTTCTTCCGATAAACTGATGATGCGGAAAATTCATACACGATTGCATCCTCTTTGTCTGTACCTCACTTGCAAGATCAGGGACGACCCAGTGAAAATTCGCGACGAGATCAACGTTGCCCATAGTACCATCAATCGATCTGATTAGCCGCTCGAGTTGGGTGACGAGTACTGGTCAATACGAGACTCCATTGTCCAAGCCGAACTGGTCATTATCCGCATGCTCAAGTTTGACCTGACAACGGTTCCTCCCCCCAAGTACATGCTGCACTATATGAAGTCTCTTCAGAATGAGTTTGGAGTCAGGAAATTGAACTCGCTGTCGGTAGCCAAAACGGCTGCCTCTTTTCTCCAAAATTTCCGAGCACAATCAAATAAGAGTATTATGACAAATCTTCTGTACCTACACCTTTGTCTAAACAATAGAGCTCTCTGTGCTTTTCCTTAACTACTGAGTAAAAAACTTGTATTGACTTCTGTTATTCACCGTTTAAAGTAAGACTGTTGGAAGAGTAGCATTTGTATAGCATCTACAGATATTGGAAAATTAAGTATCAGCTTTGATATGAGAGCTAGAGGCCATATATAAAAGCATGATTTGTTTGGTGACATTGCTGATTATTACCAATAAAATAACGCAAAACCTTTGTACCGAAAATTAATTCTATATTCTTCTTCTTCTTTTAAACTACATTTGTAAGCTCTCTCCAATTTCTGTGAACAGATTTCACACTATCCGTCTAATTTCTGTGCTCATATTTCAGTCGCCGTCATCCGTCACCTTGATCTTCCGTATCGAATGCTATTGCTTCTTCTAGTGTCCTTACTTGGGATTTTTGGTCACTTCATAGCCTCGGCTAGGGGCTCTTTGAACTGTTCCCACGGGTGCTGTCTTATTACCGCAACGGTATCATCCAAACTGAGCCCCTTTATCCCCATAAGATCCATCCAGTATTCAGGCTTCACCGCTGCACTTTGTGACCATCATATTCCAGTTTGAATTCGTCGCGACCGGCCTTACGTTAATTCCGATCGTATACTTTGTTCATCTTTACCCACTTTTTGTTGCAACTATCAACTACCGAACACTTCGTTCGGTTTGCATCTTTCCTGTCCGACAATTTCCAACACTTCCGTCACCCAACGGAAGTTATGCGTTGCCGCTTCCTGGCGTACTCCTTAAATGTGGATGATGATCCTGAAAAATATGAGGGTTTCGTAAGTTCGAGGACCTATATGAAGTTGTCAAAAAACCTACCTTATGCCAGATTCTCTCATTTCTGTGAGCTAGGCACGGGATTCATCTGACGTTAAACAACCAAGCTCAAGCACACCGTACACGACAATGTCTTGTTCTAATCGTGCAGTCTTTGTCAGCTCTTCTCGGATGTTGAGAAAACGTGTTGACGTTTCTTGATGAGGATATTGAAGAAGTCGGTGTCGCAACGGATGCCAAGCCTTCGAAAGCTGGACAAGATCTGGTTTCCGCAGAATTCGTCGGTGGAAGTCTCTATCCGGCTGGTTTTTTACAGTATTTGTATGTCGGAAAGGAAACTATCTGCTCCGGGATCCTCTGGTTTCTTGATTTCACCTAAACTTCTGAGGCTACCGAGGCGAGGCTGACGGGACAGTAGAATCGAAGATTCCGCCTGTCAGTGCAACTGAAATAGTTTTGGACATATTTTCCATTTTCGTTTTTTAAGCTGCCCAATTTTATCATCAGTGAAAACCTCAACCTGATACGTATTACAAATAAAACAAACACACCGACGTTTAGCACACAACAAGGCGTCGCAAGCTGGATACCCGATCCTGGTTGGAACTGAATCAAAAACGAAAACGGTATATGATAGAATTTTTGAAGACGTGGTTTTTTCACGCAAAGATTGACACTTTGTTATGAGACTTTCCGGTGGAGTACTGTGTAAGAAAACTACCGCATGTTTCACGCGAGCACTGACATCTGCTCATGGGATTTCTCCTTAAGAGTGAAGAGCTAACAAACTAACGTGAAACTCACCACAGAAGAGAAACATCAGGTTGGGGAAGAGAGGGTCAAATAGATATTCACCAGTGGGCGCATATGGGGTGAAATGGTTATTTAACAGTTTTTTATTGTTTTTCAATAGTTACAGGCTTCAAAAAACATAGATCCCTTAGCAAAGTATACTCTACAGATTGAAAGGTATCAGATAAGCCAATAAAAAAAATACACAAGTAAGGTCTATTGCGTTATTGTCGAAAAAAAAAAAAAAAATAATCCTCGCCCGCCACCGCAATCATCCAGCTCATCGAGGAGGGCGGTGGGGGTTTCCCCCCTTGTCGCCATAAACAAAAAAACCGCCACCCCCCCTTCCCCCGCGCCACCCCACCACCAAACAACACCCACCCCCCACCACCACACCACACCCCAAAAAACAAATTTTTTCCCCCCCCCCCCCCCGCAACAAAATATTTCCCTCCTCAATATAAGAGAGAGGCCCCCCACCAACTAGAAAGAAAAAAAAAAATATATTAAAACAAACATAACAAACACCAGGGTGTTTCCCCGCACACACCCGGGATGTAGAAGAATTTTTTCCCCCCCGAAAAAATACCACCCCCCCCAGAACAGATTTTAGGTCGTTGCAGAAAAAAAGCAGTCAATTTTATTGACGACATTCTAGTTTTTGGTAGCACAGAACAAGATCATGATGATGCGCTCAAATCTGTTCTTTCGGTTCTGAATAAACGGGGCATTCTAAGGCTTGCTTCATTTAGAATTGGACCAAACTTTTGCTCATATTGTGGCGCTCCTGGTGGACGGATTTGGAAGTTTTTGGCGCCCACGTGTCGGGAATTTTGTCAGCTTCACGTATGTATTTTTGACATTCCGCAAATCGACTGTACTTTGTAGACAATCAACATGGAAGCCGAAAGAAGGGAAAAAATGTGCACAGTTATTTGGAAAATCCATTGTGGTCTGCATCTAGGCTAGCTAAACAGCTAAAATTGCCCAGAAATACCGTATAGCGCGTTATCAAATGGTATAAGGAAACATTGACGACGATTCGGAAGCCTCAAACCAATCGTCGGAGTGGAACTGTCGACCGGAAACTGCGTCGGAATCCCAATCTGTCGGACCGTGATTTGGCCAGAAAATTCGGTGCTACCCATAGTACCGTGAGGAGAACTCAACTCCGGGAAGGAATCAAGTCGTATCGAGCTAGCAAACAGCCAAATCGGACCATAAAACAGAATAGAGTGGACAAAATCCGTGTTCGGAAACTATACGACCAGGTGCTGACCAAGTTCGGGTGTCTTCTGATGGACGATGAAACCTATGTCAAGGCTGACTTCGGGCAAATCCCAGGTCAAAAATTTTACTTGGCAACGGCTCGGGGGGATGTTCCAGCCAAATTTAAATTTGTTTTTGCCGACAAATTTTGCACGAAAATTCATGATTTGGCAGGGCATTTGCAGCTGTGGCAAAAAAAGGAAAGTTTTCGCTACAAATAAGACAATGACGTCGGAAGTATACCAAAAAGAGTGTCTCCAAAAACGAATTTTGCCGTTCATTCGATCCCACAACCATCCCGTAATGTTTTGGCCAGATTTGGCAAGCTGTCATTACAGCAAAGTCGTTCAAGAATGGTATGCAGAGAAAGGGGTCCAGGTTGTTCCGAAAAACCTTAACCCACCCAACTGCCCCAGGTTCCGCCCTATTGAGAAATACTGGGCAATCATGAAGAGGAGACTCAAGGCAAAGGGAAAGGTTGTCAAAGACATCAATCAGATGAAGACCTGGTGGAATAAAATAGCTAAAACGATGGACGAATAAGGTGTGCGCCGCCTAATGAGCCGTGTTACAGGAAAAAATCGAGAATTCCTTCGAAACCGTGACGAATAATTTTGTCCGTATTTTTTCTTAAAAGTATGAAGAAAACGCTACATTTTTATGAAAAAAGATCTTGAATTCAATAATAAATTACTGAAATACAGGCAATTGTTTTTGTTCCAATTCTATCTGAAGCAAGCTTTACACAAAAATTTTATTGAAAATACTATTTTTTTTTTCACACACAACAACTCACACGACAGACACACCCCTACAGCAAACAAGAAGATACAAATTTTATTTTTTCCACCCCCCCCCCCCCAAAAAAAATTTCCCTCTACTCACATAAATAGGGGGGCGTTCCAACCAAACCTACCCCCAACAACCCCCCCCCCACGACACCACCCCTCCAGAACAAATTTACCGAAGCCAAAAACCAAAAAAAACATTTAAAAAATAAAAAAAAAAGATTGGAAACGTTCAACAATTAAACTTTTCCCACAACCCCCTCCCCACAAAAGTTGAACCCGCCCCCCCCCCCTTTCCCCCAGGGAACAATTTCCCCCAATCCGAAGGGAAAACCGATTTTGAACTACGACCAATTGCATACGCAAGTAAAAGCCTGACAAACCGAAAAGGAGGCCTTAGCATTGGTTTGGTCTGTGGAACGGTTTGAAAAATATCTTCAAGGTAGAGTCTTTGAGCTCGAGACGGATCACAAACCGCTGGAAGCAATTTTTCAGCCAACCTCCCGACCATGCGCTCGAGTTGAAAGGTGGGTTTTGCACCTCCAATCTTTTTCCTTTGTGGTGAAGTACCGTAAAGGATCTTCAAATATTGCCGATCCATTGTCACGCCTGGTCGAGAACCCGTCATCCGAGAGCTTCGATGCAGAAAGCAAATTTTTGGTACTTGCAGTAATGGAATCTGTGGCTATTGACAATCAAGAACTGGAAGAAGCGACTAATACTGACATGACTCTAGAGATTGTTAAGCGGTGTTTGCGTTCCGGTGTTTGGGACTACGTGGAAGTTAAACCATTCGTGCCTTTCAAGAACGAATGGGGTTTTGTTGGGGATTTACTGGTCCGTGGGAACAAGCTCGTAGTTCCGGACAAACTGAAGGCCAGGATGCTCGAGATTGCTCACGAAGGACACCCAGGTGAATCAATCATGAAGCGGCGCCTTTGTGATAGAGTCTGGTGGCCAGGAATGGACAGCGATGCGGTAAATCGAGTAAAATCATGCGAGGGTTGTCGATTGGTAGGGTTACCTAGCAAACCCGAACCAATGAGCCGACGCCCACTACCATTAGCTCCGTGGGTCGACATAGTGATGGATTTCCTCGGACTATTGCCTTGTGGATCCTATCTACTGATAGTGATCGACTATTTCAGTTGCTATAAGGAGGTGGAAGTTATGTCGAAAATTACGGCCAAAGAAACTGTATGCAGACTCGATAGAATGTTCACTCGCTTAGGATACCCTCGAACAATAACCTTGAACAATGCCAAGCAGTTTGTAAGTACAGAGGTTGATATGTACAGCAAGACCCATGGAATACATCTGAATCACTCGACACCATACTGGCCCAAAGAAAATGGGCTTGTTGAACGACAAAGCCGGTCACTAGTGAAGAGGCTTCAAATCAGCTCTTGGGAGAGACTGGAAGCAAGACTTACATGATTATTTCGTCATGTATTACACAAGGCCGCACTCTGTTACTGGTAAAACGCCAACAGATCTCATGTACGGACACACGATCCGATCGAAATTATCAGCAGTAGATGATGTAGAGACCGCTCCGATTATTACAGACTTCCGGGATCGAGATCAAGCGACGAAAGGAAAAGGGAAGGAAACAGAGGATAACCGTCGTAGAGCTAGGAGTTCATCGATCGATTGCGGTGATATTGTACTTATGCAGAATTTGCTGCCGAGTAATAAACTCTCCACTACATATAACCCGAAGGAGTACTTAGTGGTCTCGCGATCCGGCCCACGTGTAACAATCGAAGATCCTGGAAACGGTAAATCCTATGACAGGAATGTCGCTCATTTGAAAAAAGTATGTAATCCTATTCAAGAGTCGGTGAAAACCCAGCGTATTGCAGAACAACCTCAGGATTCAGAGTTTCATGGATTCGAGTTGAATGATGAAGATAAACTGCCAGAACCAAGTCAAGCAAACCGTCAGCGTAGATCAACCAGCAAACCAGCTAGATTCGATGATTACCACCCAAGTAACCACAAGCATTATATTATTGCACTTATTCAACCCAAAATCAACATCATTAATGCGGGATCGCATTTATTCGACATCATTAATGCGGGATCGCATTTATTCGACATCATTAATGCGGGATCGCATTAATTCAACAGTTGTCAAGTAATGAAGCGTAAGATTAGCTTTAAGAATGTAGTGAAGCATTACCAATGCAATAATGCTACTTTAACAACCCAACAAACATCGGTGTCGAATAACCGCTTGTTCAAACAAATTTGGAGAAGTTGTTCAGCTTTTCCTTCTAGAAAGCTGAATAACTTCTCCAAATTTGTTTGAACAAGCGGTTATTCGACATCGATGTTTGTTAGGAATGTCTTATGGCATAACAAAAGATATAACATTAGTTTGATCTTAGTGGGGCCTTTTTCAGCATTAATCCAACTTAAATGATGCACTAGACGTAATGCATATGCCCTATATATGCATGCTATTATAGCCTCGTGGTTACTTGGGCATATGTAACTTCTAATTTCTAAACAAAGGGAGATGTGGTACCCGAGTACAGCCCTGCCAAAGTAACAGGAGTAACGGAGTACGGCTCTGGAGAGGAAGGACTGCGCGAGCGGATGTGATGGAGAGCTTGGTAATGTGAAGTCAATAAAAACAGTTCTTATCTAATTAGTAGTGATCTTATAATTGTTTATTATTCGAATCACGGTGGTCATCACGAGTATCACACAAGGTGTTCACCGTGTACAGTATTTCATGTTCCCCATCCGACAAACTGTTCTATGGCTTTTTCTCTGCAGCTTGTTTAAAAGTAGAGAAATTGAGCACCACTGGTAACAATTTTTTTATTTTCTTTGAACATAAATTAAACATGACCAGCATGATGCGATGAATCCATCAGGATTCATTCATTTCTTTATGTCTGTTGATAATATACTATATGAAATAAATATATGAGATGAAAATGTAGGCACAGAAATTCTTTATTTACCCACCTTCTACCTCAATACATTTTTTTGTCCACTCCAAATAAATCAAATAACCAAAATTGCCGAAATTCAGTATTTTTTTGACCGTGGGCACTAATTTGCCGAGCAATCAGTTAATTTTTCCACTGAGATATTCGGCTAAAAAATGCTGACTTTCAGTATTTTGTTTTACCGTACGCACTAATTTGCCGAGCACTCAGTTATTATGTTTACTGAGATGGCAAAAAATGACAGCAGTGAATTTCTTTATTGCCGAGATCCCCGGCAAATTTGCTTTTTGCCGAGATGATTGCCGAGCACTCAGCTTTGCCCATCTCGGTAATTTGGTTGCCGAGCTTCAGCGAAAAAAAAATAGTGTGTACATTTTTGATGGAAAATTGTCAGATTTCAGTTTAGTTGTTACATAGTTAAAGAATTTGTTTGGATTTTATTTTATCTCTAACTCGCTTTTTGAGTTGTACTGATCAAAGGCAATATTAATGGCTTGATTTAGCCGGTCACAAATATTCAAATAATTTACCAGATTCTCGTTGCTACTATTTCTTTTGTATACTCTATGTGATTTTTGCTTGCGGATTTTTAATTTTTTTTACTTGTTTATTATACCAAACTGGGTTTTTTGAATAACTTTGTCTCGTTATTCTTTTCAATGGTACATGCTCAACTATAACTTCGAATAACAATTTGTAAAATGCATCAACAGAAGATTCGACATTTTCCTCGTTTCTAAAAATCGTTTGCAAATTAATAATACTTAGCCTATGCCTAATACTGTCAAGGTTTGCCAAATTATATTGAAAGACCTCTTCATATTCGCTGTCGTTGGGTTTTTGGTATTTTGTGTATACAGCACACACCCTTTGCAGATAGAGATGTGAGACGTTCCTATAAACGTATACACTACACAGCCCTGCAACATCACTCACACATAAGCCCGGCGCTGGCACTCACACGTAAGCTGAAGTCAGATCACGAGCATGAGCGCGTAGCTGCATCGTCCTCTTTCATGCTTGGACCATCAGACGTTAAGCCGTGTTTCCGCCGGTGTCATCGGCGGGACCCCACATTGGCGATCCTGCCAGGAGCTGGAGTCTTAATAAGCAGCAAGGTTTTTTATTTTCTAAACGAAAAATGGAAACCCTCAACCCCTTTTACATGCGTTGACTTTGTAATTATAGCGTTGACGGGAGTCCGCATTGTTACCTTGGCGTTGGCGAGAGTCCGCATTATTATTTTGGCGTTGACGGGAGTCCGCATTGCAATTGATAGCGTTGACGGGAGTCCGCATTGTTAGTTTTGGCGTTGACGGGAATCCGCACTGTTATTTTTGGCGTTGACGGGAGTCCGCATAGATCACTGCGCGAAACATAACCCCAATCTCCCCGTCTCTTTGGAGAACGAAAAAAAAGAAGCACAAAAAAGTGGGGTTAGCTTTTGCGTGTAGTGATCTATAGCAAGCTTAGCGTTGGCGGGAGTCCGCATTGTTACCTTGGCGTTGGCGAGAGTCCGCATTATTATTTTGGCGTTGACGGGAGTCCACATTGCTCCACATTGTCCACAATTGATAGCGTTGACGGGAGTCCGCATTGTTAGTTTTGGCGTTGACGGGAGTCCGCATTGTAATATTTGGCGTTGACGGGAGTCCGCATTGTTATTTTTGGCGTTGACGGGAGTCCGCACTGTTATATTTGGCGTTGACAGGAGTCCGCATGGTTATTTTGGCATTGACGGAAGTCCGCATAGATCACTGCGCGAAACATAACCCCAATCTCCCCGTCTCCTTGGAGAACGAAAAAAAAAGGGAGCACAAAAAAGTGAGGTTAGCTTTTGCGTGTAGTGATCTATAGCAAGCATAGCGTTGGCGGGAGTCCGCATAAGCATGCACTAGCAACGAGAATATTTAATGGAAGCGTTGCCGGGAATCCACTTTGCAACCTTAGCGTTTGGTGGAGCCCGCTTGTGATTATCTAACAAAAAACCCCATATCTTTCGAGAGCGTTGACGGGAGTCCGCCAAAAAAAAAGAAATCCTTGTGAGGTTGAACAGGCTTAAATAGCCACTCATTTAAAAACAACAAAAAAAAACGAAAACTTATCTGTACGTTTCATCCACGATTTTTCAGAAAAAAAAAACTAAAAACTATGAACACCAACGGTACCTATGTTCGTGCGCCAGCCGTACAGATAAATGAAGAAGAACCAGAGTTCGATGCGTTCAACTGCGGATTCTCTGACGGCCTCAATTCCACCCAGCTTGGAGCTAACGAGGTGGTAGAAACGACGGAATTTTTAAGTGATGAGGAGGTAGAAGTACCCTTCGAGACTCACGAAACTATGTGGTCTTCTGTCGAGGATCCGAACGCAATAACCATGCAGAGGGAAAAAGGTGGTCCTACGGCTTCGACCGTAGATGACAGGCTCAACCGTTTGGAAAAATTTATGCTCGATCTAACCGATTCCGTCAAAAGTTCGTCAAGGAAAGATCTGATCGGACAAGATGAAACTGGATGGGGATTTTCGAAGGAACCATTGCAAGCAGCCGGTTATTCATCCATTCGTGTAGACGCCATTCCCCCGTTCCCGAAAGATGTTCCGACAAACAAACTGTGGGAAGCCTGGCAACGAATCCGAGAAAATTTCGAAATTTCTGTATCAATGTCCCAACCGCTTGATCCTGTCCGACGTACAAAGCTTCTGTTCCTGTCTATGGGAACAGAACTCCAGGGGATTGTACGCGCTGCGAAACTCCACCCAAATCTTAACGATTCAGCTTGTTACTCGACATTCGTTAAGAATATCGACACTTACCTCAAGGCGATGACCGATACGACGGCTGAATACGAGACGTTCACTTCCATGTAACAGGAAAAGGGTGAATCGGCCGTCGCGTTTCACGCTAGACTAATGGAGAAGGTCCACCTGTGTGGTTACTCTCCAACAGATCAAGAGCGATTTGTGCAATCCCAGCTGTTAACAGGGATGGCCAACCGAGAGTTGGCGATGAATTCACGGACGTTTGCCTACGAGACTAATTTTATTGTGCAGGCAGCAACTCGGAATGAGGCATTCGAAGGGCGAACCAAGCAGGAAGCTCCAGACGTATTTGCTATTACGCATAGAAGATCAGCACTTGAACCAGTTCGTAAGCGTGCGCGTGGACAGGAACCACATGCAAGTCGAGGGTCAACACGTCTCCAGGATAAATTTCAGTCGGGACGGCGCTCCCGCTGCTTTAGATGCAATCGAGCGGCCCATAATGGGGGCATATGCCCAGCTCTGGGCTGAAAGTGTCTAAATTGTGGATTGGAAGGGCATTTCGCCGCATCCTGTCGTAAAAGGAAGAACTACAGCGGACACGGTAATGCAGAGAAACATTCCAATGACGCCGAGCAGGTATGATTCGTATTTTGTAGTAATAAGTAAAGAAATAAAAGTACTCCTCTCCTGAAATGAACTGCCTTGAAAGAATAAACACTACAAAAATGTCTATTGTTTTTTTCTTTTGAACACTACACTAATTCTTCCAGGAGATTAATGCTATTTCACTCGATGACGTTTTGGTCAACTGCCGGGTGGGAAAATCAACACCTATTCGTTTCCTGATTGACTCTGGGGCCGATGTTAATATCATCGGTGGCTCTGATTGGAATCTTTTGAATGACCAATATCATCAGGGATTAGTTGATCTGAAGGTCATGCACACACCGAAGAATCAAGAACTGCGGGCTTATGGGACCTCAAATCCGATGCAGATCAAATGCACATTTCGAGCGGAGGTAGAGATCGTTGGGTCGTTCAAACCGGTGGTTCAAGCGGACTTCCTGGTCGTTGGTGAAGGTCGTCGTTCCTTGATAGGGCGCTCAACAGCCTGGGAAATGAAGCTATTGGAGGTCGGGTTGTCAGTAAACAACTGCCACTCCAGTAATGCGGTGATGTTCCCCAAGATCCCAGGAGTGATCGTTAAATTCAGCGTTGACAGAACAGTACCGCCAGAGAAAAACGCTTACTATAACGTTCCGGCAGCATATCGCGAAGGGGCGAGGCGTCGCCTAAAAGATATGGAAGCTCAAGGCATCATCGAGCGAGTCGTTGGTGCCCCTGGGTGGATAAGCGGAATGTCCGCGGTTCCAAAGGGTAAAAACGATTTCAGATTGGTCGTTAACACGCGATCGGCAAATAAGGCAATAAAGAGGGAATACTATCGGCTTCCGCTAATAGACGAAATGAAAATCAAGCTGCACGGAGCCAAGATTTTCACGAAACTCGATTTAAGCAACGCTTACTACCACCTGGAGTTGAGTAGGGATTCCCGAGATCTGACGACGTTCTTGACCGAAAACGGGATGTATCGGTTCACTCGGCTGATGTTCGGCGTGAATTGTGCTCCGGAGATCTCCCAGAGGGAAATGTGCCGGATCCTGGAAGGCGAAGAAAATATCATCGTCTATATCGAGGATGTGCTTATTTTCGCCGACTCACCGGAACAGCTTCGGACGATAACTTGCAGGGTACTGCAGGCCCTACGCAAAAACAGCCTGACTCTCAATAACGCAAAATGCGAGTTTGAGAAAGCTCACATAAAATTTCTCGGACACGAGCTGGACGAGAACGGTTTTCATGTAGACGAAGCAAAAATAAAAGATATAAGAAATTTCCGCTCACCTACGACTGGATCCGAACTCCGTAGTTTCCTGGGACTAGCTACCTACATCAGCCCGTACATCGATAACTTCGCCGATATCACGAGTCCCCTCTGGGCAGTATCTTCAAGCAAGATATGGACTTGGGGACCACTGCAACAAACAGCTTTCGAAAAGATCAAAAACAAAATCACACACTGCACTACTACCTTGGGCTACTTCGCAGAGCAAGACAGGACAATACTCTACACGGATGCGTCGCCCAACGCGCTCGGTGCCGTACTTGTGCAACAGAAAGAAGGACAGTCTCCGCGAATTATAAGTTTCGCATCAAAGGCATTAACACCAACAGAAAGGAAGTACGCCCAAAACCAGCGTGAAGCACTCGGAGCAGTCTGGGCTATTGAGCATTTTTCCTTTTTCTTGCTCGGAAGACGTTTCACGCTGCGAACCGATGCAGAAGGCATTACGTTCATCCTCAATCGAACGCGTGAAAATTCAAAACGTGCACTTACCAGAGCTGATGGGTGGGCACTCCGCCTCAGTCCCTACAACTACGAAATAGAGTTCGTCAGAGGACGCGATAATATCGCAGACCCGTCATCTAGGCTTTACGTCGGAACTGATGACCCATTTGACGAACAGAAGAGCCCTTGGGAAATAGCCTGTCTAGATTCAAACGAGGTGGGTTTCCTCACAGAGAGTGAAATCAAAGAAGCAACGGAAAATGACCAAACGCTACAAAGAGTGTCTGAATCGCTGGAGTCTGGGAATTGGGATGTGGATCTAACTAGATTTCGAGCCGTCGCGGATGAGTTATCTCTCCGGGATGGTTTACTGGTTAAAAACGGTTGTGCAGTAATTCCGGAGGCATTGAGAGTACGAACCTTGCAGTTGGCACACGATGGACATCCTATGGTAGCAAAACTGAAGAGTATTCTCCGAGAACGTGTATGGTGGCCTGGTATGGCATCCGATGCTGAGAATTGGGTCGAATCCTGCGAAACGTGCGCTATCAGTGCTAAACTCGGCGGTATATCTATATTGGTGATTGTAGACTACCGGTCAAGATATCTCATTGCCCGCCCTGTAAAATCTACCAATTTCGACCACACCAAACGAGTTCTTGAAGACGTGTTTGATAGAGAAGGCTTCCCGGCATTCATGCGTTCTGACAACGGTCCACCTTTCAACAGCACAGAATATAAGCAGTTCTGCGCTCAGAGAGGAATACAAACCGTGTTTTCACCCCACTGTTTCCCCAGCAAAATGGACTGGTGGAAAATTATATGAAGCTTGTTAACCGAGCTATGGCATCAGCAACCAACAACCGCACAAAGTTTACAGATGAGCTACAAGCCACTGTAAACGCCCACAGCCGCCCACTCGATAACTGGAATACCACCGGAGGAGGTTATGATGGGCCGGAAGATTAAGCGCCGTCTTCCACTTTTGGACTATCGAAGAGCCGATTACAGCGACGACACAATGAATGCTAAGGATAGGCAGGCGAAATTGCTCGGCAAGGAGAGAGAGGATGCACGCCGTGGAGCTCGGGCATGTCGCGTAAAACCAGGCGACACAGTGATTGTCGAACGCCAGAATAAATTGAAGGGTGAATCCAGATTCGATCACCAGAGATACACCGTCCTCGAAGAAGCTAACGGTAATCTGACCCTGAGTAGCAATGGACAGATTCTCAAGAGACATTTTACCCAAACCAAGAAAGTCGGAGAATGGCGTAAATCGGTCGATCCAAGCAATGGCACTGGTAGTCCTGTTGAACCAGAAGTTCTCCCCCCGACAGACCACACCCCCCCCCCACACAAAAAAAAAAAAAAAACCCCCCCCCGGGGGCCCGAGGAAGTAATATATAAAAAAAAAAAAAAAAAAAAAAAAAAAAAAAAAAAAAAAATTTTTTTTTTTTTTTCCTCCACCCCCTTTTAAACCAAACCAACAAAAAAAAAAAAAAAAAAACAACCAAAAAAAAAAAAAAAAAAAAAAAAAAAATAATAAAAAAAAAAAAAAAAAAAAAAAAAGAATTTTTTACCCCACCGCAAAAAAAAAGACGGACAAGGTGCTGATACACGGTTAAGGAAACAAACCCTAAATAATTAAGTTTAGTTAAAATTCAGTTCAATTCAAACCAAAAGACAACCAGAAGTACACCAATAAGAAAATCTTGCCAAAAAAATATATAATAATTAAAAAAACGAAAGGGTGAGTTATGTCAGTGACATAACTGCAAAGTTGACGTAGGACTGCTTGTTGATGTGAAGAAATTGATGTCATCGAATTAATAAATTTCTACTATATTCTATTCAGTCTAAAGAACCATGAAACCCTATGCTATTGGTGTGTGAGGCTCCGGTTCTTCTTCTGCTATTGGTTCTCCACCAAAATCTATAGAAACTGCAGTTCGGCTCGAATTTACTGTTAATGATATTTTGTTTGTTAAATCAGCGCCAACATTAGATTAAGGCGAATTTGCTTTTGTAAACAATGGCTTTCGTAGTCATTTGCTCTTGAACAAAAGGTCACAAATACAAATTAAGCGCTCTTTAAGGAAGAGGAGCTTTATCTCTATCCGCTGATATATTCAATTTGAAGGGATTGTGCTCAACTTCCGATAAATGAGCAGACAAAGTGTTTGTTTACAAAAGCAGATTCGCCCTAATCAAATGTTGGCGCTAAAATGTCCAACGTGCTTGTAAGTGTGAAATGGATCCTGTGTTTACCGAGGGAACATGGTTCGCGATTGAAATCATGAAATATCAGTTTTCTTGGGGTGCAGGACAGCCTGAGTGTTTGGCGGCACGTGATACTACGATAAAAATAGGCATTTACACCGTCTTCAACTCGAGATTGTACGGACTGAAGATTGAACATACACCCAAAAGTTGAAAAGGTGGCAAAAAATGCAATTGCAGTTTTGCAATCATATCTTGAAAAATCCGCATGATTCAGAAAAGACAATTTTGCCCATTTTGATCCACAAAGCGTTTTATGGTACAAATGAAGCCATGCAAGTGTGTGCAAGCGACTGGTAAGCAAAAATAGCTCGAAACTAATTTATCGCTGTAGGATCCTTATTCAATCATCACCAACATATCACTATACAATATGGATGAGTCGATATCACAAAATGCTGCAACGCTATTGGCCACTGTTGTATTGCCGCCGTCAAGTGTTCTATGTTTGTTCTCACTGATCATCGACAAAGCATTTTATGAAATAAACAATGCCATGCAAGTTTGTTAACGACAGGATGCACATAGCTTGGTGGAAAATATGTCCATTTGCTTCATTGCTGTACCCTGAATTCCTCGCTAAGAGAACTACTGGGTTTCTATTCCACATGTTTTAGTTTGACAAATTGGCTAAATGGTTGCCATCAAGAGCCGCCACGCTGACGGTCACGGTTCGTATCCTGATCTCGTATTCGTTATATTATATTTTGGTGAGCCATCTGACTTTCGGGTCACACATCTCTTACTCCAACTAAATATCACTGCGCACAACCTCACGCACACGTTCAATTTTTCATTGCGAATTGCTGTTGCTATTTTCCCCACAACTAATGTTAGATTTATCATCAAAGTTACGATCAATAGCAAGAATGGAACAAAATCAAGCGAAATTGTCTTACAATCTTACTTTCTAAGTTTAGATGTAGAGCGAATTACGAACAACTTAACCTAACCAACCTTAACCAACAACTTAATTTAACACCAAGTAGACAGTTTGGACATTTTCGTGTTGCAAAAAGTTCCACAGGCTGGAGCGGGAATGGAACCCTCCACTTCATGACAACAACCGCTTGAACGACGGGCGACGCCGCTAACCACTTGACCACGAAGATGATGTGGATGATTGATTTTGCCATTTGCTCCGGTACGCGGCAGTTTAAGCAACGCCATGTCAAGCCGGTGAGGGGTAATAGACATTTCGATGAGCTCAAGAGAAATTTCAATCAAACATACTCTTTATTTGGCAAATTGATTTGGTCGTCCTGAAAAGGACAGATTTTAGTTGTTTACGGAGAGATGATTTACGTCAGCGTCGACGTCGGGCTTGTTCCGCTTGCCTCGTCTAGCGGACGTGCCAGCCACATCAGGCGGCGTCTACTCGATCTCCAGCAGCAAGGCGAAAAACTCGGAAAAGCGTTTTTTTTTATCACGAGAGCGGGATACACACACGTCTGAACCGGGATACACAACGTCTCGTGCAATAACAAATGATAACTGTTCACCATGCCAGGCCTGTTTTATAAAATGGCATATACCATTACATAACAGGAAGGGGGTTCTCAACGAAGGTAATGCGAATCAAATTTTACAAAAGGGGATGGGCCTCAGTTGTTACGACAGACAGCCGCGTGGAAATGAAATCATTTATTTTATTAGCGCGACAGGGATTTCGGTGGTTAAATTTGCATCTTCTCAACTCAGGCAATAGAAAAACGGCCCTTGTCAGGGCCTCAGAACCCCATCTCAAGAGAGCTGAGATTTAGACACACTTGCTTCTGAAACTGCAAAACAATAGAGTTTTAAAATATTGGCCAGAAAAACTATAACCAACACTTTAAAACTACCTGCAACTAACCTAATCTGCAACTAGTCCACTATGTACCTATGTACAACAAGAACTACAATGAAGCTAACCTACCCCCTACACTGAATATGTGAAACACATAATTGGTCTGCCGTGTTGCAGTTCGGCTCAAATTAACTGTTAATATTTCGTTTATTGAATATCCAACGTGCTTGTTAGTTTTAACCTGGGGGTGCGACACATCTAAATCCAGATTCAAGATGATCGAAAAATCGAAAAATAAAAAAATTTGCTCATTTTCTCCAGAACGCGGCTTTTCTAGCAACGCCATGCCATGTTGAGCCGGTACGTGGTAATGAAAATTCGATGTGCTCAAGAGAAATTTCAATCAAACATACTCTTTAGTTGGCAAATTTATTTGTTCGTCCTGAAAAGACCGGGTTTTAGTTTGTTTACGGAGGGAACATGGTTCGCCATTGAAAGTTTCATCTCGGTCTTCTTGGGCTGCAGGGTGGCCTTGATGTTTGGCAGCACGTAATACTACGAAACAAATTAACATTTACATCGTCTTCATCTCGAATTTGTACAGACTGAACATTGAACATAGAACGCATTACAACGAATAACTTAACCTAACACCAAGTGGACCAGTTTGGACATTTTTGTGTAGCAAAAAGTTCCACTGGCTGGAGCGGGAATCGAACCCTCACCCGCTAACCACTTGACCACGAAGATGATGTGGGCGATTGCTTTGGCGATTTTCTCCGAGACGCGGTTTTTTCAACGCCATATTGAGCCGGTGCGTGGTAATGAAAATTTCGATGAGCTCAAGAGAAATTTCTATCAAACATACTCTTTAGTTGGCAACTTGATTTGATCGTCTTGAAAAGGACGGATTTTAGTTGATAACATGGTTCGCGATTGAAATTTTCTTCAGTCTTTTTGGGCTACAGGACACCACTCTGTGAAATGGTCACACCGGAGAAAAGTATGTCGTTGCGGATGGCTAGCTGCAGGTGACGTGGATGATTCTTCTTGGTCTGGTCTTCTGGTGTTCACGGGCGGCGTTTTCTACCAACGTGCTCCTCAAACACGTCTGTCTCATCCGGATGCACAGCAAGAACTGATGATTGGTCGGTCGTCCCCTCATGTTTGATATTCGTTGGCACGGTAACTGTGGCAGTATGAACCAATCAGAGCGTGGCGCAAATATGATGTCATTTTCGACCAATAGCGTTGTGCATTTAAACATTTTTCTTTATAGTACTTTTAAATTAGTTTAAACAAATGTAATGAATGTAGTTATCAACCGGGATTCAGCATTGATGTTCTACCTTTCGAATGAAATAGTTATCGTAAAATTTCTGTAGGCCCGAGAGTAAATATTATCGTTCAAAGTCTCCAAACCCGCGTAACGCTTGCGATTTCAGAAATTTTAGAACGGCGCCCCTATACAGGAATAGAAAAGAGAGACGTAAGTCCTACGTCAAAAAACAACACATTTTCAATGGAAATGAAAGGCATAGCATATATTAAATGCACTGACAAAAAAATTAATAATTGTACCGACTGTTATACCATGGTCAAGATGGCTATTGCATATAATGATGATAACAACCATGGAAATTGTTGAATTCCCCACGTTCATGGTGTTCTTGATTCTGGTCATGGTCGCAATAACTATTCGGGCAATATAGGAAATGCTGAATTTACTATCTTTAATGGTCATTTCAACCATGACAATAGTCGGTGACCCCCAATAATAGAAAAAATTACTATCAAGATCTTCTCTGTGTTATGAACAAGTTACTGGTCAGCCCTAGGGGGGAGACAACTTAATCTTGCATTAATTTTAATGCCAATACCATGAGTATTAGTGAAAATAATAAAATTATAATATCATTATACGGTATTATGATATCATAAACTGTCAATACAATGCTATAATTTTATTAACAGTGTATAGTTATCGCGCATGGTTTGTTTTTTGTTAATTTGTTGACGTACGGCGGAGTCGTCACTTGGTGGCAAGTCAATGTCGTTCAGCTTAGGTCCGGCACATCGAGCAGTTTACTTGTGTTGGAAGCAACAATATTGTAAACATTGCTGAGCACGTGCGTGATGACGTCAAACTACCATAACATTCCATACTGTGAGCTGATAGTTTGACTTCACCATAATCAGCTGTTCCGTGTAAAAAGGTAAACATTGAGACGAAACACAAACACCACTATACATTTCCACATCTCACGAATACCAATAAACCAGATGATCATGTCAAACTAACATGTACACTCCAAAACGAATTTACTCTAAATCACATTATTGTCAAGATTAATATTTTAATCTTGAATTAGTGGTATTATAATACGATTTAATGCGAAAATTAAAGATGTCTCCCCCCTAGGCCTTTTTTTTTTTTTTTTTTTTTTGTTGGGGGGGGGGTGGGGGGACGGGTGGGTGTGGCACCCACCCCCCCTACACAAAAAAGACTTTCATAAACACAACACCCCCCCCCCCCCCCCCCCCCACCCCCCCCCCCCCCCCCCCCCCCCCCCCCCCCACCCACCCACACCCCGCCCCTCCCCTCCTCCCCCCCCCCCCCCCCTCCACCCGCTTTTTTCCCCCGTCTCTTGGCCCCCCCCATGTTGTAAAAAAAGAAAAACCCAATTCCTGTGTGAAATGCTTCATTTTTCCATAATGAAATAAGAAATTCGGTCCCCCCAAAGTCTTCTTCAATCGGCAACCCTAAAAAATTTTTCATACGAGTCTTTGCGAGCATTGTTCGGAGGAAAATATACAGAGGCAAATACGTGTATTTCCCCACACATTTTAAAACACAGAGGCAAATACGTGTAAAAACCCCCTATTTAAGTGATTAGACGCTTATTTACGGAGATAAACGCATTTAAAGGTTTCCAGAGCCCACCTGATGGAATATTTAGGTTCTAGTAAAAAAATTTTGGGCCAAAACCGGGTTTTCGAGAATCGACGATTTTAAACCCCCTATTTAAGCGAATAGACGCTTATTTACGGAAATAAACGCATTTAAAGGTTTCAAGAGCCCATCTGATGGGAAATTTAGGTTTTGGTAAACTTTTTTGGACCAAAACCGGGTTTTCGAAAATCGACGATTTTAAACCCCCTACACGGATACAAATTTTGTCCATTTAATTTTAAAATATCGATGTTCAACTTGAAACCTAAGAATTGTTTAAAGTAAATAGAAACCCTGTTTCGAAGGAAAATAACAATGTTTGAATCAAATTCAAGGCATTGTTATTTCAACAATACATTCATCGGGTAGGTGAATTTGAGCGTGTACTTCCCTCTCCAGAACTTGAGGCTAAAGGCCAGTATCGACATAAGGTCGGCATCGTGTTCGAAAGCAATTTTTTTTTCTATCCCAAACCCATGTTAAATTCCGTTTACTGAAACGAAATAGTGAAGAATCGAAAAGAAATTTCTGCAGCAGTATCCACCTCAAAAGATCGAAAAATAAGATTGAAATTTGTAAGTTTCCCACGCAAACTAATGGGAGCTGTCACTTTTACTTTCGGAAAAATATTCCGCTCGATTATACCGTAATGGCTGGCCCACAATTGATACGTTGCGGATGCGTTTGCGTGGATTTGACAGTTTTCCCATAGGTTTTCTGTCAAATTTACGTCAACGCATCCGCAACGTATCAATTGTGGGTCAGCCATAAGTGAAGGTGACATTTCTTTCCATCACGCTCATTCGGATTTACCCAAAATTGAGTATCTTTTACCCAGTTTCATAAAACGGGCTGAAACGTCAAACCATGGGTAAGGCGATTTATGAAAGTGGGTAAATCTCACTCTATTATTCATAAATCGGGTATATGTCTACTGTTTGTACAATTTATGTGTCCATTTTACAGGAAAAACAATGATCACAGTGAACAGCATCGAAGCTTACGAAGGCTTCCGGAAAGTTAATGTAAAGATTTTCGCTTTGTTCCGGACTCAACTCGTTCGAAACCACATCGAAAAGATCGTTTGTGAATGCATCCATTGTGTGCAGTCGTCGTCGGTTAGTACCCGGGAGTGCGTTTTGGCCACGGCCGTAATCCAGGACCTATTCGTTTATAGGTGCCAGGATGAAAATGTAGACATGTCGCAGCTGATGGGTGACATGGTGAGGGTGTTATTAGATCAACGAAAGCTAACCAACCGCTTCCAACAGAGAACTGATCGGACTGATGGCTAAAGAATTCCCGGAATGTGTAAGCGTTGTGCACCAGCACCGGGTTCTGGAAACAGTGATGAGTGTTCCCAAGAATGAACTACTGATGGAGAGCTACTCTTCATTGATCTCGCGGTGGGTGCCGTGCAAGGATTGAGCTCCTATCTGGCCAATTCGCTCGCTGTATGTATGAATATCTTTAATGTATAGTAGTCGATGTATATGAAAGGAATAAAAATGAAAAAGCTTATCAATAGCATCCAAGGGTATTTTTTCATTTTAATATATTGCCCAATTTCCATAAAAACCAAATTTTATAATATTGAGTAAAACTAACCCAAAATCAAACACATAGTGGATTTACCCAAATGCTTTTGGGTTAGCTTTTCTCAAATTTGGGTAGATCCGAATGAGCGTGATTCAGATCAATTGTCAAATTTCCGCTTGGTAATATTGAACAAAATTCCGTAACCTCTCTACTTTTTAAGTCGATACTGGCCTTTAAAAAGAAAAGAATTTTTTCAAAAATAATACCAACAAATTTTAAAAGAAACTCCCTTAAACCTGGAATCTGTTAGCATTCAAGCCAGATCCAGAATTAAGATAGCCAAGATCCATAGAATAGTAAAATTCAAAATTTGTACGTTTGTTCTAATAATTAATATATTTAAAATAAACATAACATGATTTTTATTTCAAACATCGATGTCACTTGATTTTAAACATAGAATGTTTTTGAACTATAGCAAGTTTATTTTTGCGGCCAGAATAAACTATGTTTATGTTTGGATTAACCTAGAATATGTTTGTTATGATGGTATTTTTTTCTGCGTGTCCGACAGAATTGGAGGCTTACATGGGTTGCCTTTGTGCCACGAGAAATTTACGGAAGAAGTTATTGTTTACGTTTGTCACTTAGGCCCTAATGAAAAATCTTTGTCGATTCATGCTATACACGCTAAGACTCAATTACCCATAAAAAGGAAATTGTTTCACCCATATATGGGTAACTGATGCAATACTTATAATATGGGTAAATTGTACTCACAAAAGTGGGTTAACTTCACTTACAATGTGAGTAAAACCACTCTACCCATATTTGGATGAAAAAATAAACATTGTCAGTTCGTATATTTCATTGGATCGAGTAGGTTGGTCATCGTTCTGAAAAAAACATTTGGATCCGGATTCGTTCCGAAAATTAAACGGTGAATTGTAGGTTTTGATAGAGTTGTGACCTTGGGGTTGTATAAAGGAATACACTGCCAACACCAAGATGAGGGGGAGTGGGAGGAATCACGAAATCTGAAAAAGTAATGCCGTTCATCTTTTCTAATCTGATGGGTTCTACCATTCGATCAATAATTGTTTTGACCAACTGTTGATCATTTCTTCTTCATCACTTCTCGGCAATATTTGCATTGCTAGTTATGAAATTAATCATCAGAAGTTCGTCCAATAAAAGAGCAAATGATATATGTGTGCTGTAGAATTGATAAAAAAACATATTAAATTGAATAAAAGTTTACCGATTATTTTATTTGTAATCAAAAAATTTCAAGAAATATAATTAGAGATATATAACCATATTTGCGTCTAATTTCAAAATATATATTTAGGTTTACCTAAATATGCGTGAAATTTCCTTTTAATTGTTTACCCATAAATAAGTAAACATTACCTTTATTGTTAGTTCACCATGTGTACTCATATATGGGTGAAGCGACTTTACCCGCAAAATGAGTATGTGCACTTTTCGGCGATTATGGGTAAATTTCACTCATATTTGGGTAAACTGATCTTAGCGTGTAAGGTCAATGTGTAACTCGTTTTTTTTTTTATCATTAATACAACACACTCTTCTCCTCCCAAACATTTAATCACCAAAAAAAACTTAAAAACACACCCCCCTTTTTCTTTTAATTTTTCTTCTCTTTTCCCCCCCCAATTCAAAAAAAAAAACAAAAAAAAAATCCACCCAAAAAAAAAAATACCTCACCAAAAAAAAAAATATACAAAATAAAAAAAAAAAAAGAACAAAAAGAAAACGGCAATAAAAATTCCCCGGGAAAAAAAAAAAATGGAAACAAAATAAACAAAAAATTAAAAAAAAAAAAAAGGCGTGTAGGGAAAAAAGGGGGAATTTACCCTTTAATGTCGTTTCGATTTTACCGTGTGTCTACCTAACAATATGTAAATAGTAAGGGCATCTTCAACGGCGATCCAAATCGTGGATTGGATTTATTTTTTTAGACCAAACGCAAAAACATCGCTGCACCGGTGTTGTAAATTTTGTTTTATACTGGATCTATTTTGCATAATTTTAAAACTGGTATATGTTTTGATCTATTCTTGCAGCAATTTGGAACAAGAAAAATACCGTTCCAAAACACTACACGCTACTTGATAATACCAATTATTGTGTAAAATTTCAGCTTTTACTAAACAATAACTCAATTTTATTGAGACCGACGCTGAAGATGCCCTCAGCGAAAATTGTATAGAACTAGCTAAAATAGACCAACTTTGCGTTCCCCGCACCGGTGTTGTATTTCTTGTTGTTGAACCCGCCAACACCTGTCATCCTGTCGATCATTCAACATCAGAGATCAGAAGTTTTTTATTCAGAGATCGCAGATTTTTCACACACATTTTGCCATTGATTGGTTTGACCAAATATTTTTTTAATGCCAGTAGTGCGTCGTTAGCTGACGACAAGGAATACTTGTTCTTTCGTTTGGCTGAAGGTGAGTGCGAGGGTGAGTGTGTGAATGCATGCATTTCATTAAAACAATATTAGATCATGCTGATTTGTAGTTAGGCAGCGGATAAACAAGAGTCGAGACGGAGAGGGTCACGTCCTGGATGACGCCCCAACGTCGACAGTGATTTTCCTTTCGGTCATCAGAAGCTGTTCCAGGACTACTTTAGCGACACGCAAACCTACAACGAGAAGCACTTTCTGCGTTTCCGCGTGCATAGAGAGGTGTTCCTGGACATTATGCGCCAGCTAGTCAACTAGAGGCTTCTCCAAAATGTACCTGTATTAGCTATTTGCAAGTGCTTATCATGACCAATATATCAATAAACCGATTGTTTACTTTGAAGACTTCATTACTTTTAATTTCAGAGCAATCGAAATACTATTCGCAATCTCGGAACCTCCGCATTTTGATCTAGTCAGCATTTTCCGGAAAATGCAGTGGCTGCAAAAAAACTAAGACAAGCATTCATTATTTAGGAATGGAACGAAAAGGTAATTCACTAGCACCGGGAGCAACTTGAGGTAATTATCAGCATCCGAGGCGAGCAACACAACTTTTGTCCGCCACCAGCATCACACGCAGCAAACACGGTTACTTTTCGGATCACAAATATACCTCAGAATATACTCAATAAAATTGAGTTATTGTTTAGTAAGAGCTGAAATTTTACACAATAATTGGTATTATCAAGTAGCGTGTAGTGTTTTGAAACGGTATTTTTCTTGTTCCAAATTGCTGCAAGAATAGATCAAAACATATACCAGTTTTAAAATTATGCAAAATAGATCCAGTATAAAACAAAATTTACAACACCGGTGCAGCGATGTTTTTGCGTTTGGTCTAAAAAAATAAATCCAATCCACGATTTGGATCGCCGTTGAAGATGCCCTGATGCAAATCAGGTATAACGTTGATCTAAAAATAGACCGCCGCTGAAGATGCCCTAAGTGCTGGCTGGAAATGTGCTATTTCTTTTTTTCTTTTGCAATGAAGCTTCAGTGAGTGAAGCGTTACGAACATACGTCGGGCTTACGGCGTGAGAACAAAAGAGAGAGTAAATTATCATTCCCATACCTGTTTATGCATGCTATACAGTGCCGGCTATCGAATGAAGATCGCCATATTGAATTTGTGCTCAAAAACAAAAGACACGTGTGAGCGGATCTTATACTTGTTCTGAATAATTCGTGTAGAAAATCGTTATAATCTAGCAAATATTTAAGTGCTAGTTATCTTTTACTACCCAAATAAGTGAAGATGTAAGTATTATAGTGAATTTGCTATTAATTCTATGGACAAGAAGATGTGGTTACTTGAAATAGTGTGGCGGGGCAAAAGGTAGCCGAAGTTTTTTTTTTCTTTTTTTTTTTCCTGCAATCTGCCTTGTGTCCGGTGCATACGGAAAATTTTGTGCTGACGAAGGATCTGGACTGATCGAATTTGACGTCGTGGAGTGGCTTTCAACAGTGTTTTGGGTATTTCAGAAGTGAAATTGGTATTAACTATAGTTGGTATTGATTTAACTGATAAAAAATGTGAACAGTAGTGCCAAAAAACTCTATAAACCTCAACTGAACAGGACTATTGTTTTTTGTTTTTTACTTAGGGTTTGTTTCATAATTAAAAATCGAGCTTTATAGATATCTGATATGTGCGCATTTTGCTACTACTATCATGCCGAAAGTGAGAAATAATATCTGTCCTTTAGACGTTGGGTGAAGTAGGTATTCCTAAAAACTGCTTCTCCCGAGAATACTATTGAGTGACGTTATTGAGATTCGTTCAGTAGTTTTCCGTGTAACGTGATAAAAATAAACTGAAATGAAAAAGGCCGAACAGGGACACGTTGCGATCAGAAGATGTTTCTCATTATAACCGTCTTAAGTAAATTTTGGTGGTCTTGGCGGTATTGAGAGGCGTGCTGAAATCATTCAATGACTATCTGAATGAATAGTAAATTTGTTTATTATTGGATAGGGATCGGATTTAGTTATGGACTACTTTTTGTTTATAATTCAGTTCTAATTGCCTATCACACTTATTAATATAATGATAAAAGGAGGGGAAATATGGCCAACAATATTGAAGGCATTCGATTATGTATATTGTGATAAGTATTTTCAATTTTCGTGCACTGAGGATATTACCCCCATTGACAATGTATTGACAAATATAATGGGCGCTTAATCTGGATTGTATATTGTATAAAACATTGTCAATAGCTTTTTGATCAGATACTTTTTATATCATCAATTTATGTATGTTGAGAATATTAATGACAATATAACCTTAAGCCATCAATCTTCTTGGCCATTTCCCCTCGTTTTATCCATACACTGATAGGCAAAATAAAGTGCCCACCTCAACGTTTTTTTCAATTTCTCTCATTTACTTGGTTCAAATTAAAGTAAACACACGGTATTTTTTTTATTATCTTATTTTTTATATTCTTTTTAAGTTTCACTTATGGAATACTGATAAAAAAGGAGTTTTACTTAAAGAAAAAAAAAAAACAGTGACAAAATAAAGTGCCCACTTCATTTAGGCTACAGAAAACATAAATTAAAGTAAAATAAAAGCATTTCAATAATTGATGTGTCCTCCTTTGGCCTTCAGGACCTCCTGCAGGCGCTTCGACATGCTCTCGACCAGGTTCTTTAGGTGCTGTGGATCTAGCTCTTCCCAGGCGCGCTTCAGGGCTTCAAAATAGTTATTTTTATTGGTAACACCAGTTTTGTCAACCCTGGCATCGAGAATCGCCCACAAATTCTCGATGGGATTGAGGTCCAGGCTTTGTGGAGGCCATTCCAGCGGTTTGATCCGACAAGACCGGAAGAAAGACTTGGTCTTCTTGGCAGTATGCTTCGGGTCGTTGTCCTGCTGGAATACGAACTTATCTTCAAGGCCCGTCTGGATCAGCTAAACCTCCAGATTTTCTCGCAGGATGTCGATGTAAGAATCTGCCGTCATTATCCCGTCGATTTTCACAATGCTTCCCACTCCACCCCACGAAAAACACCCCCAGACCATCGCATTTCCTCCTCCATGCTTCATCGTGCCTTGGATGTGGCGCTCCTGAAGCTCCTCTCCCGATCTGCACCAAACACGAACCCGCCGCTTTCGGTTAAACAGCTCGAATCTTGATTCGTCTGTCCAGAGAACCGTTTTCCAGAACTCTAGGGGCTTATCAGCATGCTCCTTAGCAAACTTAAGCCGTTTGGCTTTGTTTGCCTTGCTGATAAATGGGCGCTTCCGGGCAAGTTTGCTAATCAACCCCTGTGCTACGAGACGGCGACGAACAGTTCGACCGGAAACTGATAACTGAAGGGTTTCCTGGATTTCGCGGACAGTTACCTTCGGGTTCTTCTTGACTTCGCGCATGATCTTGGTGTTCGTTCTCGCATCCGTTTTCCGTTTCCTGCCTCTGCCAGGGCGATCCACCACTGATCCAAACGTTTTAAGCTTCAGAAGAATTTTGCCAACCGCTGCCTTACTGATACTGTACTTCTTAGCGACAACCCGGTGCGATTCACCGTTTTGCACATCACGAACGACCAATTTTCGGATACACAAGGGAATTGCTTTCGAAAGCACTGCGTTCTCCATTTTTTTCAATTGAATCAAATGCGATCACGTATACAAATGCACCAGGTTGAGCCGTTTGCTTCAAAACATGTCAAAATATCAAAACATAAACACATCGAGGGGTCTTCCAATGGAAACTAATCGAAAACATATCGATTTTGGAAGTGGGCACTTTATTTTGTCACTGTTTTTTTTTCAACACAAATTGATTTTTTTTCTTTAAGTAAAACTCCTTTTTTTCAGTATTCCATAAGTGAAACTTAAAAAGAATATAAAAAATAAGATAATAAAAAAAAATACAGTGTGTTTACTTTAATTTGAACCAAGTAAATGAGAGAGATTGAAAAAACGAAGAGGTGGGCACTTTATTTTGCCTATCAGTGTATGTGCGCTTGGATGCACTTTAAAAAATATTTTTTTTTTTTACCAGGTTCCAATTTTTATTTTATTTCCCCCCCAAAAAAATTTAAAAAAAAAAAATTAAAAAATTTTTCCCCCAAATACACAAATATATAGATATTTATTTTCCTTCCCTTCCTTACCTTAGCTTGTAAAATTAAAAAATAAACAAACAAAAGGGGGTGGGGGGTAACCGCCAATTCCCCCCTTACACGTTTCAGTGACCCCCCAATTTCTTTAATAATCAATAACGGCGACGGACACCTCCCTGCAATCAGGGGGGAATAGGGAAGGAAAGTTAGTGTGACCTTTGCTGTTTAGGGACCGTGTTTACCTCTGCATCCCCACAAAGGTCACAGGAAGGAGGTTTTTCTATGTTAGTAGGGTAGGGCTCGATGGACCAGGATTCACCTTGTTAAGTGATGTGATCATATACAGGGGATGATCAAAAAGGAGAAGACTAGCAAAATTTTGTCCAGATTCAAAGTGATACAGTTCGGTGAATAATAAACCGTTTTTGATGAAACTAGAAGCGTTCGACGGGGGATTTATTCTAGTTTCAGCATGTTTATTCAAAATTTGATTTGACTTCCGGACACCGGAGATAGCACGGATACTTTGAGGTTATGTCAAATGTGCTAATTTTCTGCAGCTCGTTATTTTTTATGTTACTTGAAAATCGGAAATATTATGTTCTTCTCAGAAACTAGAATTCATAACAAGTCTGTCAGTGGTTAAAGATCGTGAATCGGCCCATAAACAACCGAGATATGGCCATTTCCGTAAAATGTAGTTTTTTATTCTATTGCCTGACACTTCTATTTGAAGTTTGATGTGTCGCAAGCCAGGGTTTGACATCATTCGAAATCTGGCTACTTCACTGGGGGAACCCGGAATCCGGAACGTCACCAGGTGTGGCCAATGTGAAAGAATACTCTCAGGTTGACCACCAGCGGTATTGTTTTGTAAAATCATGAAGTTTGATGTGTCGCAAGCCAGGGTTTGACATCATTCGAAACCTGGCCACTTCCCTGGGGGAACCCGGAATCCGGAACGTCACCAGGTGTGGCCAATGTGAAAGAATACTCTCAGGTTGACTACCAGTGGTATTGGTTTGTAAAATCATGAAGTTTGATGTGTCGCAAGCCAGGTTTGATACAGTTCTAACTCTGGCCATTACACTGGTAGGGTACTTCCTTCACGATTCCCGATAATGAATCCGGAACTACGGAAAATAACGAAATGTCCGCTACTCTTCCAAAAACTAGGATAAATTTGTAATCGTATGGAAAAAGTTGCATCTAATTTGGTTAAGGGTACGCAGAGTTACAGATAAATTAAAAAGGAGTTTTTCAACATAAGAAGTGTCAGGCAATAGGGTAAAAAACTACATTTTACGGAAATGGCCATATCTCGGTTGTTTATGGGCCGATTCACGATCTTTAACCACTGACAGACTTGTTATGAATTCTAGTTTCTGAGAAGAACATAATATTTCCGATTTTCAAGTAACATAAAAAATAACGAGCTGCAGAAAATTAGCACATTTGACATAACCTCAAAGTATCCGTGATATCTCCGGTGCTCGGAAGTCAAATCAAATTTTGATTAAACATGCTAAGACTAGAATAAATTCTAGTTTCATAAAAATCGGTTAATTATTCACTGAACTGTATCACTTTGAATCTGGACAAAATTTTGCTAGTGTTCTCCTTTTTGATCATCCCCTGTGTATATAATTCATGATCAGATTAAATTATATTTGATGTAGGTTCAAAATAAAGTGATAGAGGGACAAAATTAATAACAATTACCTGTTTCGTTCCGCGTTTTGAGAGCACTTACCACCTTTCAATTGTCTGAAAATCCTTGGCGTGGTCTGACTGGTTAGCGTTCTGCTTCCACCAAGGTATTCGTGTTGTTTAAAGGATTCACATTCAGATGCTTGCCCCATATGGCATTGCTCGCGGTCATTGTATAGGGAAGAGTGCAAAAGAACATGAAAGATAAAAGAGAGAAGGCATTAGTGATTAGCAACATGCGACGCGTATGTAAGATGTTCATGGTGATATTCTCACTGCGGCCGTTCAAAATAGTTCGACTGACGTATATGAGAGATCATTCCCGAGTCTCCACGCGTTAACCCAATCCCATCACATTTAATTATAGAAGCAAAGCGCCATTTGACAACGTGCAACATTTGGAAATTTCAGGCCCCCCCTTCCAGCTTGAGATCTTTTACATTCGTATCCTCAATTCACCAGTATGTATTGCATATTCCACCTAACTAACATGAAACAAAGCTGAGAATCCAAAAAAAAAAAACTACGATCGTGTTAATGGAAACTCAGTTTTTTCGGCATGAAATCCGGTCAAATTTTTCACTTATTCATTACGTTAACACTCGCGAACACATTCACGCACAGTTTACCACCGGTTTTGGTCAGTTCTGATTTTAATATCGAAAAGTAACGAAAACAATTTGACCTACAGATTCAGACGTCCTCCATTTTCAAACAAAATCTCAACTTTTCTTAACTTTCAATTTGCTCAACTACAATGTACAAACTATTTAACTACTGGAACCAATAACTGCATCAAACAAGTTGAACCCTCTAAAGAGAGCTAAAGCTATGCTTCTATTGATTTCCAAGCTTATCGTTTTAGCACCACCCGGGGGATACTTGGTCCTATATCCAATGATTTCGTTATTTCCAATCCGCTCAACCAATCGCAATGTTTTGTGATATAGTGGGCGGAATATTATAATTTTAGATAACTCAATGCAGACGTCTTCCTAATTTGGCAGATCGACAGGCGATCGGTGGATAACCACCCGGTACCTCATAGCAATATGCTTAGAGGCGCACCGGAAGTTGCGATAAGCTACATCCCCCATTTAAGACCCATAGGCTTATTCCAGAAATAAACTAGGCTAAATGTACCAGTGGAGTGGAGGTATGCGTTTTGGAAATGGTTTCACCAACGATCGATACACTAGATGATATTTTTAATTAGTGCTAGAAATGTGCGACTGCAAAGCTAGTAGCCATTCACTTTTTAGTGATACGGTCCCTATTTTCAAGCCGGTCACTATAAAGTCTATATTCAGGGTAATTTAACTAGTTACTTATTTAGTTATTTTTTTCAAATAAATCACTATTTTCAAAAAATCTCCGAATCAATCATTAAGTCTCAGTGTAATTTGCTCAACATTCTGAGTGGATCTTTCATGAGTGTTCGGATAATATCGGAGTCGGAATAAAAAAAAAACGATTTACCTAATTCCCCCTTATACTAATCTGAACCAAATCAAAAAATTTAGTTTGTCTCCCTCCGACCTTTCTTCTTCTTTTCTTCAGAGCTATTTCTTGAATGACGGTAAGTTAATTTTCAATTTATGTCTGAGTTGATGAACAAATTATCCGTCCGTGCAATCAATCCTTGATCTTCCCTGTGCATACGAACTTGTGCCTCACTGTGTACCTCGTAATCTGGCTACGTCTCGTTAGTTGAAAGTAGACTTAACTTTCCTTCCTAAATAAATTTCTTCAAACTTCCAATAATATGCGTCCTCATGTCTTTGATATGCTGGTAGAATTAATAGCATAGCATTTTCCGACCATACATAATCCTGGGTTGGCTGTTGTAGATACGATGGAAGCGCCAAAAGAGCTGCCTTGGGTGTGACAGGCTCTTCATCCATCGATCTGTTTGCACAACACCTGGGCAGGTCCTTATGATCAGCTAGGGATGGGAGGGAAGTGTTGATTAGATGTCTACTAAAGAAGATGCTGAGAACTCATGCTACCTTAAAAAAAAAAAAAAACCCTTAAGAAAACCTCCCCCC
Source organism: Aedes koreicus (assembly GCA_024533555.2). Lineage (NCBI taxonomy): Eukaryota > Metazoa > Arthropoda > Insecta > Diptera > Culicidae > Aedes > Aedes koreicus. The sequence goes on along the minus strand of JAHHFK020001105.1, from coordinate 139,271 downwards.
CCCCTCTTCCCCCCCCCCCCCCCCCCCCCCACCCCCCCCCCAAAAAAAAAAAAAAACACGCCCCCCCCCACACACCCGACCCGTGCTGTCGGACCCCACCCCCCCCCCCCCCCTGAACACGTAATTGTAGAGAATAACAAGCAAATAAATAGAAATATATAAAAAAAAACATATCTTCATAAATTCAATCAATGGTTCTCGATATCTCTCTCGCGGGTCAAATTTTCACCTTGTCGACGGTGAGAGGGCTTATCCCATGCTTTAAACATGCATGTGAGACCAAGAATTTTACCAGTAGTGAAAGTATCACATATTCTGCACATTTATTTCACTGCCACGTCGTAGAACGTTTATATAAAGGCACTAACATCAGGTGTGATACTGGCGGGTTAGGCCGCAATTCACTCTTAGACTTCTTACTTTCAATCAAAGGGAAACGACTAAAAGTACACTTTTCATTTTCGTGGCAACTTATGTTGTTGTTTATCCATGTGTTTTATGGAATGAATAACCAAAATACCTGGTTTGCCCATGGTACAATAAGTGAAAGTAATTGCAAAATTTTCGAAAAGGGTGAATGTTTTGATCATGGTAAATATCTGACTGTTCGAAATGAAGCACATAGCCACAGAAAAGTGTTACTTTAGACTGACGATGACAAACATGTTTATTAGAGATAGGACGCGGAGGGCCCGTTTAGGAAACACCATTTGAAGCAGTAGAATAAACCTTTCGTCGTGGTTTATATCAGTATGATTGGTGAGCCATATACAATATCATAGGGTCAAGGTTTTCGTCTTACCCCCTTGTTTACAAAGTTCAAACACGGCATTTCAACCCAGCCGTGCTTTAATTCAAAGTTTGTGAATAGTGGGAATGCGAGGCGTTGAGATTGAGTAGGAAAATGTATCCTCCAAACCAAACAATAAGTAAATAGAAAGGAAAAACAAATTAAAAATAAACTCGCTGGATAAGACAGAAACGTTTTTTATTTTACTAGGTTTCAGATTAGTTCGTATTTCAAATATTTTTAAATTTGGGATGGCTACTAGATCCCAAGCTTTTTAAATTTGGGATGGCTAAATAGAAAGGAAAAACTAATTAAAAATAAACTCGCTGGATACGACAGAAACGTTTTTTATTTTACTAGGTTTCAGATTAGTTCGTGTTTCAAATATTTTTAAATTTGGGATGGCTACTAGATCCCAAGCTTTTTAAATTTGGGATGGCTACTATGAAACAACTATGGATCACAGGCTTGAATGTAGAAACAAGAGATTAAGCCAGATTTTTTTCTTTTGGTTCTGTTGGATGTTTTGGTTAGAGGTTCTGATTAAGTTTGGTTAGGTTACAGTACAGTGATTAGAAATGTATAGTCAAAGAAACGAAAACTCGTTGTGAGAATATCACCAATAATCTCACATACACCCTGCATGCCACAAAAAAACTAAAATATCCTCTCTCTTTTTTTTTATGTTACTAACTCTCTTCATGCGGTTTTGCAACCATTATGGCCGCGAGCGGTTGTGAAATTCAAGCACCTGAGCAGACATCCCAGCAAGTAAACAAAACAACTATGGAAACACTTCGAAATCAACCTAGGACAACGGAGCACAGGAAGAGAAGTATAGCCAGGACCAAGTAAGTATATACTAAATCAAAGTTATATTATTCACAAATTGCTTTAAAAAGATTTATGGTAAAACACTCACTACTAGTACCGATTAATATACAAATTAAACATTTCAGACCGTTTTGTAGCAGCGCAATCATCTTAATCCAAAGACACTACAAACCCCTCCCCCCACCTAATCCTTTTCCCCACCCATGGCGATCATGTAGCCTGCATGTGGCGAGTCAGCCATTACCCCTCCTTCTCTATCAGCCTTGGATTGACTTGCGCTCTTACTGCCTCACCCTGTGCTGCAAAATGAAATTCAATCAATGGTTCTCGATATGTGAATGATATTATCCCGACGGAATAACACTTCAATACAACATATACACATATCCATTATTTTCACATTAACATGTGAATGGACATTTGCGACATGACCAGCAGCAGAAATAAGCAGCCTATAAACAAGCAGTGCCATATTCGCGCCAAAAAAAAAACAACACGTGATACGCGCAGCTAATCAACCAATCAGCGAACAGAAGAACAAACCGCGAGAATAGCGAGCCATTAAAAGAAGCAGTACCGCATGCCGATAGTCATTCATCGAACGAACGGCGAAACGAACGGAAAGAAAATAATAATAACAAAACGCGAAACGCGAAGCGAAACAGCAGCCGACGCAGCGAAACCAACAGCCCCAGCGAGATCAGCAGCCCAGCGAGACCAGCAGCCACATCAGCATCGACCAACTGAGGTTTTTTTTTAGAGTTCCCCTCAGCGTGGTCATCCGTGCTTGATACTCACAAACCATCCAACTTCACGAAAAGCGAGACCGGCAGCCGACGCAGCGAGACCAGCAGCCCAGCGAGACCAGCAGCCACATCAGCACCGACCAACTGAGGGTTTTTTGTTAGAGTTCCCCTCAGCGTGGTCAACCGTGCTTGGTACACACCAGCCAACCAACTGGACGAAAAGCGAGACAAGCAACCACAACAGTACCTAGTAGCTGAGGGTTTTTTTTAGAGTTGTCCCCAGCGTGGTCATCTGTGCTTGCTACTCGTAGTGAGCCGATCCGACTGCATATGGAGGATCTTCAGTCTGGTAGTGCATATGGTGATCAGACCACCATAAATCACGACAGTAGTGTTCATCAAAGGGTTTCCGCGATAAGGATTTTTGCGAGAACATCCTTTCCAGTTCAGTCCCACTCTTTCAAGTTTCTCACTTAGCAGGGCTCATTTCCTGTTACACAAAAATCACTTTGCACAATTTTCTTACGCTTCAAAATCAAGTTTTCCTCGACGCCGACATCCACATTCCGACGGCCAGCTAAATTGAAGTCCAGAAGATGACACGTAACTCTGATTTCAAAATCGCGGTAGAACAAAAAAAAAGCCGTGACAGCTCACGAAAAACCTTTGACATGCTGTTAGAATTAATATGGACAAACAAATAATTGGACGTCATCTAACTCACTTATTTCCAGGATCCTTTCTCGCACTGGCGGCGTATGTATTAGATTAGATTAAACATCCGATTATATGCGCCCCGAAGTGCCATCGTCGGATGAAGAGGCGAAAGAGCCACTCATGGCTTCTGCTTCATCGGACTGCTGCGATACATAATTAAGCGGTCGAAATATTTTTTTTAAACTGTGCGTTTCGTAGTTGCTACTCCGTTACCGATCAGCACTAGTGTAATTGCACAGAGAACCACATAGATGGAGCTTGGGAGTAGCTTTACATCTTCAATGTACACAAGTTCACTAGTTCATTCTATTTATAGATTAGTACCGGCGCCGGCCACGTCCTCATGGTGTTTTGGGAGCGGGGGAAGGATTATTAGTTTGACAATCGTTGGTTAGAGAGCGTGTTTACCTCTGAGTCTCCACAATTGTCAAGGGAAGGATAGATTTGTGCTAGTTAGGCAGGTTATTTTTAGATCATGGATTCACTGTGGTAAGTGATGCGATCAATGAAAGCGCAGTAGACTGCTTTCTTTTATTTTAAATCTAGTGTTGATAGAGAGAGGCAAGTGACAAATGGCAACAAAGGGGACAGGCCTGGGATTGAACTCCCAACCATCTACTCAGTAAGCAGAATGGGTAACCTCTGAGTTACCCAGCCACGTAAGCAGAACGGTCGTAGATTCAGTGTAATCCGCGGCCCCCCCCCCCCCCCCACCCACAACAACCACCCCCCTCCCCCCCCCCCCCCCCCCCCACCCCCCCCCCCCCCCCCCCCCCCCCCCCCCCAAAAAAAACAACAATTCTTCTTTCTCCCCCCCCCCCCCGCCCCCCTCTCCTCGTGATGTGCTTAACAAAAAAAATAATATTATTATTTTCACCCCCACAAAAAAAAAAAAAAAAAAAAAAAAACAAAAAAAAAAAAAGCCCCCCCCCCCCCCCCCCCACATAAAAAGAGTTTGTTTTTTTCTTCCTCTTCCTTTTTTTTTTTTTTTAGGGGACCCCCCGGGCCTCTCCCCCCCCAAAAAAAATTGTTTGGTTTTTTTTTTTCTTCCCCCCACCGGCCCCGCCAACTTTTGGAAAAAGGAGATGATTCTTGGGGGGGGGGCCAGCATCTCCTGACCCTTAAGCAGCTTCGAATTTAGCGAAATCAGAGCTCGAAAAAATTGACTGCCGTCGTGAACGACGAGTAAAAAAAATATTCAGTGTGCACTTTTTTCTCTATCTTCATTTCGTTCTATCAGTCAAACAACACATGCTTGTCGACTTGTTTTGCCGTGTTCAGTCATTCAATTGTCCCTGTGTTCTACACAACTCATTCACACCACAACAAAGCACTGATCTGGCTATTCAAGCGTCAAGAAGTTTTGATTGCTTGACTGAATGTTCTGGTATCCAGTCATTCATTTTCGCGTTCGTGAGTGAATTTGTCTGCTGCTGGACTTTTTTTTCCAATTATACCTGGCAGAAGACAAGGAAATCCAAAACACGAAGCGGTAGCAAACGATCTATGGTCGAAATCGCTACAGAGTTTGTGGTTCGAGATCGGGAAAAGGCAAGTTGCAGGATCGATTCAAGAAGTTGCTGCAAATACGTGCAAGCAAAATACGTTGGTTTTGTCACTTAATCGATTCTTCAAATGAAGGACTGTTCTTTCTTCTTCACGGTAGAACGTTGAAATTGAATGAGTTGTTTGCGCTTATTTACATTCACTGCTTTCTGGAACGAATGAATGATGAAAGTAAAGCAGCAAAAAACCAGATGATTCACCTTGCACTACAGATTCATGTAGGCAAATTTGTGTTTACTTCATGTTCGCTAGAGGCAGCATGTGATGAAAAATATATTGTCTCAGTCAGGGTGCATTTTGAGATTTGAATGTGAGATTTTAAAGCTCTGAGAAAAATTTTATACGCCGCCCCCCCCCCCCCCACCCCCCGCGTTTTTTTTTCCCCCCCCCCCCCCCCCCCCCCTTTATTCCCCCCCCCCCCCCCCCACCACCCCCCCCCCGTGCTTTAGATATTTTTTTTTTTTTTTTGGTTTTGTGCCTTTTTTCGTCGAGCGGCCCCCATCCTACCAAAGGAAAAAATTTCCCCCCTTCCCCCCCAACAATCCCGTTTCGAAGCGGTACCTACTCGTTATTGTCTCGAGGATCTCGTTCTCCTCTATAGGTTTCATAATGATAAACGATACAATCGCCCACACGTATTGCTCCAGCATCAGATCATAGAGCACTTGGTTGCTCACCGGCATGATGAAATGCAGATTTGAATACGCTTGCATTCCGTTTCTCGGATCCGTATATTGTCCAAACCATTTTCGACCGTACAGCGATTAATTCATTCTGGCACCATCTCTGGCACTCCCGCTAGGTGCATGTACCATCACGTCTGCGTAATGCACGTCATGTTTCAGCAAATGCAACATGGCCGTCGTCCGCGTGTCGAACATGGAAACTTATCGTTGGAGCCCTTCGACGACATTTTTTCCCCGCTCAGAGATGCGTTGTCATTTCGATTAATATTCCCTGTCCACGTGATCATCAGCGGTTCCTGAGTTCCTTATGTCTACAGCCTTTTGCCGACGATCCTTCATCCAAAAAGTAACGGTATCGGTAAAAGCTGCACTGATTCTTCGAACCTATGCAAAAAAAGATGGACGTCCTTGACAGTTCCGCACTATGCATCTATTTTGTGACGAACATCGACACAGTTTCTGCATGTCGATCTCCCTTAACGAACCGCAACGTTCATCCGCCTGAACTCATCAAACTCATCATGCAGATCCAGCAAGGCCGGCAGGCCATTTTGCTGTGAGAAACTTTGCTCCGTTTCGACTCGGACTCCTCGTGCACATGCACAAACTCCTTCCGAGGATTATCTCTACCCGTTGTCGTATGTTCGTTCACTGACAGCTTTCAGTACTGATTGTTGAGTCTGCTAATGCTGATGTCGAACTAGCTCCGAATCTAATCCCGCTTCTTCGAAAACTTCTTCCCTCTGCTCCTCTCACACTGAACCTGGACTTCCAGCACCGGTATTTACCATTCTTGCTTCAACTGCTCTTTGCACGGTTTCTGCCGATCAAGTAAATTTATCCGCGCCTCTATCTGCTACGCGAAAGCTTTCTACTTGGAGAGTTGTTCCGCTTGTAACTGCTTTTCTATTGGATCTACATCAGAACCAACTTCCTTATCGGACCCGCCATCACATTTCTGGTCGGACTTCTTACTCCGTTTTTTGCCTTCAGGCACTTTCAGCTGCTGGGGACTACTTGGGATGGACCGAGGACACCGCCCGGCTACCTCCTTGTCTATAGCACCACACGAATGAGCCCAGTGGTTACACCGCAGACATACGTTTACGCAAAAACAAATTTAATCCATCAATTTTCAAATAAAATACTTTTGCAATCACTTGCTCATTAGCGCCGTGTTGTTCACTTAGTCGAGGTGTCACTGATGTGGCGCCTTGCTCTTTTCCACCTGTATAGACCTCATTGCTTCGATGGCACCCTCGCCTTATTGCTGCAACAAAACTGACAGACGGAGTTGCTAGGTGCTGATTGTTATTTGGCAATTTATTTTAAATTGACGGTTATGGAGTTTAACATACACTGAGATTCAAGCAAGGGGTGGATCGCTCAGCACACCTTTCTCCTGTGCTACTTTTTGAGGGTGTCTATACAAGCGTTGCAATGTTCTTGTAGTTCCCGAAATGTGCCAAAGGTGCCGATGTGTTGACAGCCCAAATTGTTATTTTCCGCTGAGCCTGGTAACCAGGCAATGCATATTGGCAAGGTTGCTGGTTTCTTATTTTTATGAGTTCAACTGTCAAAAGTGTTCCTCAGTGTGCTACACATGTGGTATGGATTGAAAATCGAGGTGCCGTAGTTTTGAAATATATTTGTCTAGTGTGTAAAACATCGAGGCTGACACACTGTTCTAAGCGACTTACCCTGTGGTTACACTTCCCACGTGGGACCTACTCAACATCCTCGGCCATTGACTCCGACATCGAGCAGAATAAACATAACTCGTCTGAAAGGAGAAGAGGTTAATGTTTCTCAGGTTTCTGATCTAATCTTACTCGATATTCCGAATGTATCAAGCAAATTTTTTTTGGAACATGCTCAGGACGATGTCTGTCCCGTTCTAGAATATGAGAGAATTTTGACTGATATTATGAGCTTATCTTTCTAAAAAAGTTTTGATGTTAAATCAAAACATTCCCACACATTTTTTATTTCTTTTGCTCAGTATTTTGAATGATTTTCATTTGAAATTCAAATTGAATGGATCCAATATTCCCTAGCAAATCTTTCTCAGGACTCTTAATTTGTTAAACGGGTTTCCTTCAACATGTTGAGGCGATTTTTCAGCATTTGGTTCAGTCTCTATCAGCATTATGTGCAAATCATTCGTGACATTTTAACCGTACCGTGCCTTAAACTGGGAAATTTCTCTTAAGCGAGTCTTTGTCAGGAGTAACCTCAACAAGAGGGGTCGATTTAATTTGGCCTAAAATTCAATACTACCATTTAACACTGCTATATTACCTGATTATAAAGAAGTTCTCAAATCAATTTAAAATATGGAATGATCTCACCAATCTCTTATTATTTGCGTGGTTCTATTTGCTGCCTATGCCGAAAGATGTACCGGTAATCATCCTCAGCGCTTATATCCAAAAAATTTCTTTTGTTACTCCCTAGAAAGGTGGCTCACAGTTTAGGATCACCAGTTTTTACACATTGAGGATGTATGTTAGTCCCAAGCATCATCTGTTGGTGCTATGTGTAATAGTTACAGCTGATCATACATGCTAAACAAGTATCGAAATAATTTTTATGATATGGTCTTATTGTTTTGACGTAAGTGGTGTTTGTAACTTGTAACCACTTTGGTGAGTAAAAAAAAATATGAATTTGTTACTCCCTCCCCTCGGATATGTGATCTGGTCGCGATGGGTGGGCCTACGCCATTAGATGGTAATCGGATATATATTCTGTCGTGGTGGTTTTACATGTTGACTTTATTTTTTATTTGATGTCGCGTCACATATCTGAAATTGATGCACTATTTTCACAGGTGTGATGCAACGGACGGCCTGTCTTTGGAGTCTTGAATTTTTATGGCGGCAACACCTTTCCTAGGCGTGCCCTGAGATGATGAGCCGTAGTCACGCTTAAATCTCGCTAGACAGGTATTGATAAACATTTCGTCATTCTTTTGGAATCGGCTGTTGGATTCACTGAGTTGAAGTTTTATTAAAACTAGGAACGCGGCGCCAGTCTTATTTTGTTATGTATCACTTTAAAGAGCCATAATAAAAATAAATACCACACGTTACAACACGGCTGTTTAAATGCTTCAAAAGGAGTTAATTTATTTATATATTTATTTATTTCGTCAAGCAATGTAGACTACATACAATGGTTAGAATGTTCTACTTACATACTATACATTATTTCTGTTGTCTTTTAGACGACATTTTACTTGTTCTTTAGACATAGTGATGCCGATGATTTCGCAATGTAAGTTATACTGGCGCATCATTCGATTAATGGGGCCATTTTTTGCATAATTAGTTCTGTACGACTTTTCTAAGAATAATTTCCGTGTTCTAAGATGCCGACTGGGACTATAAAAGTTCAATTGCGAGAGTAGTTCTTCTGATTTTATGCGTTGTGAAATAATGTCATTGACGTAGAAAAGCATTGCAGATTCGCGGCGTTCTTTAAGTGTCTGTAAATTGATAAGCATGCAGCGTGCTTCATAAGATGGCAGTGGAAATACAGTCCAATTCAATTTCCTTAGGGCATATAAAAGAAATTGCTTTTGGACGGATTCTATGCGTTCGTCGTGTATGGAACAGTACGGGTTCCATACTAGGTTGCAGTATTCCAGAATTGGCCTGACATATGTAATGTATAATATTTTAATAGTATATGGATCTTGAAAATTGTGACTGAACCTCTTAATGAAGCCCAGCATGCTATTTGCTTTACTTATAATAGTGTTGTAATGTTCTACAAAAGTGAGTTTAGAGTCTAGGGTAATGCCTAAGTCCCTTACTATTTTGCATTTTTCTACTTTTTGGTTTCCTAAAAATATTTCCGTACGAGGTGTTTCGATTTTTCTGCTAAATACTATTGAGTTACATTTTTTCACGTTAAGTTGAAGTAAGCTTTTGCTACACCATGTGTTGAATAAGTTAATTTCGTTCTGGAATTCTTCTGCGTCACTAGAATTGTTTATTTCCATGAAGAGCTTCATGTCATCTGCATATATCAGTATTTGGATTTTTTTAAGTATGTAGGAAATGTCGTTTATGTACAAAATAAAAAGAAGTGGGCCTAAATGTGAACCTTGGGGGACCCCCGAGGTGACAGAGATAGGTTCTGAAAGTTTATTTTGAAAGCGAACAATTTGTTCGCGATGCGTTAAATATGACTGCAGCCAATTTAACAGTCCAGGCTCCATTCCAATTGTTTGCAATTTGAAGAGTAATAATGGTATGTCGATTCGGTCAAAGGCTTTACTGAAGTCAGTGTAAAGTGCTTCTACGTGCTTGCCACTGTCCATTGCATTCAAAATAAAAGTTACAAATTCAAGAAGATTAGAAGTGGTTGAGCGACCTTTGAAAAAGCCGTGTTGTTTGCTTGTAATTTGATTTTTTACTTGCTGAAAAATATTTTCATTCACGAGAGATTCAAAAAGTTTTGGGATGCAAGAGATAATGGCAATTCCACGATAGTTGCGGATGTCTGATTTCGTGCCTGATTTGAAAATCGGAACCAAATAAGAAGATTTCCAAATGGTGGGAAATGTTCCGCTCTTAAGAGACATATTAAAGAGAAGTTCTAAAGGAAGGGCAAGTTCGTCTGAAAGGTTCTTTAAAAATACGGGTGCAATACCGTCTGGGCCTGGTCCCTTAGAAGCATCCAAGTTTTTTAGTGCATTGAGAATTTCGTGAGGAGGTAATTGATTTACAGATATATTGTTGGAAAATTCAGGAATGAATGCAAAGAAGTCGCGATCACGGTCTTCTTCGGAGAATGTAGTGTATACTTCTTGGAAGAAATCTGCAAAAAGCTTGCAGATTTCAGAAGGATTATCACCTACATTTCCGTCAAAATGCATTCTTGGGGGAAATTGCTATTTTTCAATTTCGTTTTTACATAATTGAAGAAATTCTTGGGACATGATTTGACTTCAGTTTCGACTTTACGATTATATTCTTCATGTGCAGAATTAATGGCCGTGTTAAGTTGGTTGCATATGTCATAATAGTTTTGCAAATTTGTGCTAGAGTTTTGCTTTTTATATAATTTGTGTGCTTTTTGTTTTTTGTTCTTTAAATGTTTCAAATGTGGATTGAACCAGACTGGTAATTTATTGTTTTGGGTTCGCCTTCTTCTTTTCATTGGTACAGTTTCTGAAATAAGGTACTGAATAATTGAATGAAATTTGCCTACTTCAGTGTTGACATTTCCTTCAATACTTATTATGTTCTGCCAATTTATTGTACATAGTCTACGTTTTGCTTCTTCGTAATTTGCTTTTTGATATTCCGGCACTTCCTCGAAATCCCAGTCGCTGGGGATGTGAGTATTATGTACGAAGATTGAATATTCAATTGCTGTGTGAAATACTTCATTTTTCCATAAAGGTGACAATGAAGTACTCACACAAAAGTCTTCAGTGCAGTTCGTAAATAAGAGGTCTAAAAAAGCATTTTGCTGATTCTTTATATGATTAATTTGGTGCAAGCCAAAATGTGAAATTTGGTCGAATAGGAATTGTAGAGTTTCGTCTTCGCCTACGACTGGGAGTAGAATTGATTCATTTTCGATGTCAGGGATGAAGTTCGCATTCCGTTTATTAAAGTCACCATAAATATGCAGTTTTACTTCCGGTTCCATATTTGACGTGATAATTTCGACATTTTGAAAAAATAATTCGAAAGATTGTTTATTGGCATGTTCGGGTGGGAAATACACAGATGCAAAAATATGTGTTTCATCAGCAATGAGTGCTTTAACCCAGACATGCTCAAATTCTTTGTGCTTGATAGTTTTTAGTTCTTGAGAAGTAAAGTCTGCATTGATGGCAATGAGAACTCCACCTCCAGATTTTTTATTGCTATGTTGCAAATTACGGTCATGCCGGAATACATTAAATTTATTTCCAAAAATTTCTTCGCTTTTTACGCTTTCATCCCAGCTTGTTTCGGTTGCCAGAATAACGTTGAAAGAAGAAGCTAGAAGTTTTTGTTGAATTTCTTTCATTTTGGCTGGGCTTTTCATGCGATTGAAATTTTGGCAATATACCAAAATTTCAGTCGCATTCTGTTGAGAAGGCGAAGACAGTTTTGGAGGATTAATTATACTTACAATACTATTAAATGATACTTCTTCCAAAGGGCGCGTTAGTGTTTCCGAAAATTTGAAGGGTTATAAAATTTCAGGGCGGCCTCCCTACTACGCTGCAGTCGTTCTGTACGTTCACTAGACAGGAACGCTCGATGTGACTGAAGGTCTGCCAAGGCGTCATTGCGTGGGATTCCTAGTTCTGCATGGACGTCCAGGAAAATTTCGCGCAAGAATTTTATGTCTGTTGGTAGTCCTTCGGCTGCTAGCATTAATGTTGCACTAATTTTTGTGATTCCGCGAATGCATACGGAAGGTGGTTGGTCATGTAGGAACGAAAGGTATGTCCGCACTAAGTCCAAAATTTTAGGGTCCCGTAGTCGCGCCTTCAGAAAGCGTTGGTCGCCAGATGCTGATTGTTCCGTCAGTCTGACTATAGGCGGCCGCATTGGGTCCAAAAGTGGTGGATGATCAATTCCGGCTGATGATAGTTGTTCGGTGAGCAAAGGTGGATGGATTGAAACAGCTGATTGCTGCGTCATGCTTACGCTGGGCGGTGGGCGCATAGTGTAAAATGACCGGCCAGGTATAGAATTCGATTCCCGATGTGTTGATGTGTCGGTATTTTCGAAGGTGCTTGCTTCAGTATGTTGTTGTGTCTGGTTTTCTGCTCGGTATGGGTTGATTGTTTCACCTTTTTTGAAGTTGATAAGTTTTGATACCGAGAGGGCTGCAATTGGGTGGTCAGTGGACGTTGGTGGGCTGGAAAATTGCACTTTTGCAGTAGCCAGTAGTTCTTTGTCAGATTTTTGTGTGTGTCTTTCATTTCCTTGGAAGTTTTTATTGGGTTTGTTGTCATAGTCTGGACGTCTGGTGTGGGTGAATTGTTGTTTTTTATTTTTTTTGTTGCTTTTGGCTTTTTCAGCAGCTTTTTCCTGTAGCCCACGAGCCCGCTGTTTGGCATCTACTTTGGACCAGTCTTGCTTCCAATGCCATTTATGACCCAAAAATCGCCATCCAGGAGATGTATGCTCTTTCGAAATGACAGTATTGTGTACTGACGATCTTTCTGCTAATTCTTCTTCCAGGGTCTTCTGATGTGGCTCTGTATTTTTGGTTGCATTGATCTGAAGGCTAGAAACAGCCCCAGACACAAATTTCACTTCTTCCAGAATTTCCCGAAGCTTTGAGTCATCATAGTAGAGTGGAGGTGATGACGATTCGGCATCTTTCGATAAAAGTGCCATGTCATTTGATATGCTTAATAGCCGTTCGTCAAAATGTTCTGTAATTTTTTGCGCCATCGTGGAATTCGATTCGTTGATGCCGGCCGTGGTCGTGTGTATATGTAGGTCACACGACTTTATATGCTGACCGACTGTGCTGCTTATATTTTGATTATTTTCAATTGTTACTGCCACCGTTCCTTTCACGTCTTCAACCAGGTGTTCAATGCTTTCGAAGAGTTCTGATACTATGCAGAATTTTTTCAGGTCAGCAGCAATACGATGGTTCGCGTCTGTTTGAAAGCGGATTGCATCCACAAGTTGTTCCTGTTGATGAAGCAGCTTCCTCACGTCGGCTTCCTTCCGTAAAATGAGTTGGCAGTCAGCACACAAAGGCACCATAAATGCGGTGATGAAATGCTCACGTTGTCATTGTACACCGACGCAGGCAGCATGGTATTTTTTGTTACAAAATTCGCACTTCCATAGAAAGCGGTCGTCGCTAATGCTGCACGATTTAACACCACACGGCATAATTAGTTTTTCTATAAAATGTTCTACGCGATTCGATTTACAAAGGCCAGTAAGACCCGCACGCGACGTTGTCAAAAGGTAAAAAAAAGGTAAATATACAAGTTAATTGCGGAAACAAACGTTAAGTCATATCATTCTAATAGCGACTCCGTTTTTGATTCACTGCCGGTGGACGCGTTATTGTCCCATGTTACAAATAATCAATTACGGAAAAATGTCAAGTCTATTTGCCCCACTTGAACATTGGACGCATAATTGTCCCACTCGAACAAATATTGTTTCCATTGGGACAATTATGCGTCCATATTTCAGATGGTAATAATTCACTCATCGCATTTACGATTTTTGTAGAATAAACAACACCTGTTTGAATCAAATTTTGAAAGTACGCATCGAAGTGTTGTGGTAGGCATAAAAAAATCTAAAATATTCAAATGTCACATGGAACAGTTATGCTTCCACCGGCAGTTCAGTTCCAAACTGGATCGGGTATCAAAATTGGGTCGGCTTGTTGTGTGTTGAAAGTCAGTGTGTATGGTTTTATTTGTAACTCGTATCGGATTGAGGTTCGCACTGACACAATGTTCAGGTATCGCAGGTTGGAACTAGTTCCAACCTAGGATAAAAAACTAATTCGATATAACGCACAAGGAACAATACAATAGCTTCTTATTTTTGGTTCGAGGATACTACTTCGGAAGACTCTCAGAGCACACAACTGACACACCAACGGACTAAACTACAAACGACTGAAGACATTACGAAGCAGCTCATTAAACTTGTAAACGTAAATAACTAAAAGACTATTGAAGAAACAGACGAAAGGATTCCAAATGCTTAAACGTGACTCCTTTCGAGTCATTTGCAACAGCGTCTTCTTGGGCGACATGTTCCGTGTACGGCTGGCAAAATGATTCGAAAGGATTTACGCAACGATATCATCAAAGACCTGGTGTAGAGGTTTCTCCTTTATTCAGATTCCCACCAGTAAACCATAAAAAAAATATGAATTTGTTACAGATGAAAATTCATGTTATTTCTAGGCTCCATAAAAAATTCCAACTTAATTACTTTATGGAAAAAAACAAGCCTTCATGACGATTTTGTCCAAAAATCAGGGTCACTGTGTGTAATGTGCAGAAGGGGTTTTCTGCTCCCATATTCATGCTGTTAGGGGGTGCCCCTTTACTCTCGATGTTAGGTGTTACCGCACCCATACCAACACTGATGAGGGCTGACCTCCCCGTATCCTGCTGATCGAGGCAATACCCCTGCGGAGGGGAGGTGCACCGCCTCCACAGCATCGATGCGTACGATGGAAAATCGTAAATTCTGCTTGTAAACTCTCTACAAACTCTGCAACAGTTGGTCGATTCTCTCTTTTTAGGTGGTAGTACGCCATGTCAAAAATATAACCCCCTCCGTGATAGTAAAGCAGATTTTGCAATATGGGCAAATTAATTAATCCATCAAATTTTGAAAAACTGCAAGTGCGCAAAAACTGTCCGGCTTCCCTGGTTCAAATAATACAGTTTGTAACCCGTCACTTGAGGGTTACAATAAGATCTCTTGGTTTTTGGGCCAATTTAGTTCAGATCACAAAAGAAGGATTGTAAATATATGTACGTGTGTTTGTTTACTAATTTATTATTAAATGTCTATATATGAAATATATAGTCTTTGGTCCATATTTATATGTTTGATCGATGTTTATTTTGTATATAATAGCCAATGTTACTTAATTTTCGTTAAAAAGTGGATCTACTCAATTTATGAGTAGATCCACTTTTTACGAAAATTGAGTAACATTTCCGTGAGAGAAAAAGAGAAAGTATACAATTGTAATCAAAAATTGAGTAAAATGAAAGGGGCGTGTAGGTTCAAAAACGAATTCGCTATGGACAAATCCAATTTGAAAAAAGAAGAAGACACTGAGTGGTGATAGATCTGACAGTTCCCATGTTAAAGTGTGGGATGAAAATTTTAAAATGCTTCTAAAAAATCCAATTGAAATTTCAATTAAAAGCGGTTTGTTGTATGATGGAAGAAAAATCCAAAACTACTCAATAAAGACATTTTCAGCAAAATAAAAATAATGCCCCTGCTGTGCAGTTTTGGATTTTTCTTCCATCATACAACAAACCGCTTTTCTAAAGATTTCAATTGAATTTTTTAGAAGCATTTTAAAATTTTCGTCCCATACTTTAACATGGGAGCTGTCAGGATTTATCACCACTCAGTGTCTTCTTATTTTTTCAAGTTGGATTCGCCTATTAGTTTCGTGTAACCACTTGCAAATCGTAGATGTCGCCCTGCAACGTAAACATTGGGATCGTCCCTGGCAGATGCACCGATTTTTCTATTCGGCGCAGCATGTTTTTGTCGCGTCATGAGTGGTTGCAAAACAACAAGCAAGCGTACCATATCAAAAGAGTCAATTTTTATATTCGCGGTATGACTGAATTATGAGTAATTTAAATATTGAAATAAATATTTCACGCGGCTTTCCTCCGAGCAAAGGTACAACCGCGGCGTTTCCTCAATTGCGGTTGTTCGTTTCGAAAGTGTTACACCACGTTGCATTTTGTGAACACTACACGCAAAAAAAAACTGCAGTAGAAAATTCCATTTCGAAGATTAAATTAAGCCCAAACACCAACAATTTTCACCTGACTATAAATGCGTTTGATTTTACCATGCCTGCGATTAGATCAACCATGGTGCGGTTGATATCAATATGAGGTGGGTCAAATGTACCACAAATGTTGAAGGTTGTACCATAAACGTAGTAAATATGACTGAAATTTCATGGTAGTTTTGAAAATAGGCAAAGTCGGGTAAAATGGTAGTTTTTACTACAAGATTTTTTTCTGTCTACGATAGACGTGCGGTGTATTATATTCAATAAATCTGAGAATAATTGAAGGTTATTGATTGGCCATAGAAACCGTTTAAATAATGATTTCTTTTTTGCTTTTATTTACTTCATGTAAAAGATTTACATTTACGCTGGGACTAAGCGGATGTCAAACTTTATATATGTATTTACTATCTTGTTACCTCTCTCTCCCTCACGAGAGGGAGTTAAACATTGCTGAAAATTGCGTTACGTAATATTAGAACCTCGATTAGAACGAATGCTGGACACCTCGCATAAATTGTCACCGTACTCTAAAGTGACCAGATGGCTTGCGCTTCAACGCGGGACATATTATTAATTTATAGAAGCGGGGAGGGGGGTTGGTTTGGTTGGTATGTTTGTTGCATACATTGGAAAACAAGATTAAAAACATCTTACGGAAATAAATAAGGATTATTCATCTTACGAGCGGAGCAAAATATAGAAACAATGTTACATATTTCGTTTCTTCAACTTTGCTTCCAGCAAATTAGATCGTATGGATTTCAGCTTTAAAGCCTGTAACGTGTTGTTTTGGACGAATTAGATCACGTTATCAAGCGGCTTCAACGCGGTTGCAAAATCCATTTCACTAGGTTCCTCGTTTCCGCCGACTAGGACACTTCCGTCCACGGAGTCCACGGTGGTAACCAACCATTCTTCCTCCGTGCAGGTTGAATTATGTTCAGTACTAAGCTAACTATATCTTTATCTTTGGTAAGTATCTAGTAAGTGGACTTCAAGCCTGGATTTGCTCGTCAGTTATATTTGTCCCAGTTATGCCGTAAATCGATAATGCAAGAGATTTTTCATCTGCAAAATGAGACTCCGCCCGCTCAGGCATGCTCCATTTGTAACATGGAAACTTATCGAACAACTTCTTCCAAGAGATTTCAAAGGTAACCTGGCCATGCTTTAGCAATCCAATCAATAATCTGCCGTAACAATACATTTTTCAATCGTTGTTCAAGAGACAAATCCTCGTCCTCCAAAAAGAGCTTCAGCATCAGTTTTCGTTTGTATCTAGTTTTGATTGCATTGATCACCGACTGATCCATTTGCTGGCATTCTGCTGTAATGTTTGGCGCACTAAGCAGCTGCTGGCACCAACAATTTAGCAAACAAATAAATGAAAACAAAAACAAATAAGTCAAGTGCCCCTCGCTCAACATTGACGTTTGTCGATGCCCCCAATTGGCGAATGCCGTTCGATTATTGGGTTGGAGTCATCCCCCAATTAGCGAAGGGCAACTGTATTGGGAATGTGTGTTGAAAAAAAATCACTGTTTGTTTTTTACGGATTTCATGGTTTGTAGGCAGGGGGCGCTATTTGATTTTGTATATTTTCTTGAAAGATAAGACCTTTTTACATACTGGATTTTTCCATACAATTAGACTACCATTCATTGATCAACAGTGGCTGTAAAACCAAAACTTGAAAATTTCAAAAATATGTAGCTCAAATACGAAAAAATACTTTTCCCTGATTTTTTTATATATCATGTAAAAATGTCTAAGTTTTTAAGAAAAAATATAATAAGCAATAAGAAAATTCCCTATGCAAACCATGTAATATAGTTATAATTTTTTAAATTGAAAGCTTTTATTTGATATACAAGTTTAAGAAATTAATAAGGTTAGGTTAATCAGGTTCAGTGTTTCCAAAGATATGAATTTGAAATTATAAAGAATTAGAAAATTTAGCTTTAAAAAGTGTGTTTCAAAAGCTAACAAATAAACATCGCTGATTTGTTTGATAAGTTATGTAAAATGGTTCAAATTTTCAGCAATTTGTGATTATGTTTATATTTTTCTCTAAAGTCAGAGTTTAAACGTTTTCATTTGGTAATGAAATGGAGCTGCGATCCTGTAGTATTAAGGACACGAATAACTTCCAACAATAAGTATCAAACAAAAATGAACTTTTTGTACCACCCTAACATGCACAGAGACATGGCAAAAAATACGTGTCGAATATTTTTCGTGGTTTCTAATAACAAACGACACGATAAGCAGCTCCTTAAAAAGCTAAATTTTATTAACAGCTACATTATTTAATGAGAAACAATGAAAAACGTTTTTCATCGCTACATATTACCACGAAACATGGGACTTAAACATTACATGAGGAAAGTTCGAGGCATCAACGTGAAGTTTACAATGTTCGTTGCACGTTTCCAAAATATTTTGATACTATTTTCTCATCCTGAAGATGAATTTAAGGACATTTGATATGTTATCGACATAGACTGTTTCGAAGGTTTTTAAGGAGATTCATAAGTATGGGGCACGTTTTAATCTACTAAAACCCATAATACGGCAGCACAATTTACTTGAAAATTCAAAAATAAGTGCAATGGTGATAAGATCAAGAGTCCACTACCACATTCATATTCCAGACACCCCTGGGGAAGGGTAAGAAAGGTTAGCTCTTGCCTTAGGAA
This sequence comes from Aedes koreicus, assembly GCA_024533555.2. Classification (NCBI taxonomy): domain Eukaryota; kingdom Metazoa; phylum Arthropoda; class Insecta; order Diptera; family Culicidae; genus Aedes; species Aedes koreicus. The sequence goes on along the minus strand of JAHHFK020001105.1, from coordinate 120,712 downwards.
ATTCAGGTTTTCTTATTATTTAGTGACTGTTAGAGTAGATTCTAATTTTTCTGTAGTATTTATCTGTAGTATAACAAATCTTATTTCAGTTCAGTCTCAATTCAGTATCAATAAGAGTAGAATAAGAGAGAAATAAAACAATATAACGATAAAAAAATGCTTCAAAACCAAGTAGAATTTATTTATATCTGCATCCAATACATCAACCACCTTCGACAACAGGGATTCATTTGCTTTCAGCAACATAAGAGCCTTATTAGTTTTGCTACTACTTGGCTGTCCATCCCAACTATCACTACGAAAACTACGGTTATCTTTTCCCAAACCCAACGACCGGGATGTAACGAAATTAAATGCATTTTAAAATTGCCGGCCACAAACGTATTCAGCTGATCATCACATCTTCTTTCTTTTTTTTCGGCCAGGCAGCGATATTTAATCGCACCACTAGCTTCCGTCACTTCCTAAAGCACACCACTAAGCTGCTATATCAAACTTTGCCGTTCTTCATTGTGACGAACAATTTTCCTGGTTCGCGTCGAAGAATAAACTAAACGCGTTGCATCTTCATTCTTCATTCTTCATGAAGATCAACGCATGTGAAGAAGAGTGACAAGACCGAAGAACAATCGGCTCAATCAAACCACTCTGCTAGTCACGATGTGAACGAGTCAAAGCCGAAGAGCACGAAGAACGAAGCTTCAGTTTTGCATTGCCACTAATATTCTTCTCAGCCGGGCTACTCACCGCAGTATGATTTTACGTTGGTATGCTCTTCATTAGAGAGGATTGGTTGTATATCGATGCTTCGAAGATCTTCGCACACGACGAGTGAATAAGGGGGAAATTATGCGAATATCAGCAAGCATGCATACCTTGCACAATCAATAACAATTTCTCAAGTTTTCCTTGCTGAATTCGTAATATCGCACTGAAATTACTAAAACTGTTGCCACAGTCTTGCTACACTTGATACAAACAATAATACTAACTTTTGACAGATTTGCGCCAGTTGAAAAATCAAACACACTGACTAATCATCTTTACGAGCTCTTTTTCACAAACACATCGCTTATGCAGGTTGAAAAAAAAAACAACTGCTGTTTCAACTAATGAAGAATAGGAAGATGGATTTCTTGATGACACGATAGTGTTCGTGAGGTCAATCCATGACAGTAGCTGTCAAACGCATATAGAGATGTCACAAGTTTTTGAAAATATAAAAAAGACGTGAACAGTGCTTTGAACTAACATTGCTTATGTTGAAGCTTTGACATGACCTTGAGAAAGCGAAAAGCATATTAATGAATACCAAATCGCGGGACATTTCGCTGGCTTAGGACGAACGCGGGACATTTCGCGGGACGCATTTGGACGCGGGACATTTTTTAGAAAAGCGGGATTGTCCCGCGAAACGGAGGACGTCTGGTCACTTTACCGTACTCGTATCAATCTGATCGAGTAACTGCTTGCTTTCGGAAGCAAGATTCGCTTGCGGAGTTTTTTCAAGTGCAAATTTCAAGTGAAAAGCGAAAGATTGAGGGTTTTTCGACGATATTTGGAACGAGTGAATTTATTTTTGACTTCTTTTTGTACATTATTAAAGTTAAGTTGCTAGTATACAAGTAGTGTAAATTTTGGATCATTGTTGGATGTTTTGTAACATTAAAATCTGCTCTACACAAAGAACTTTAAATTACTAGTTTGGCAAACAAACTAATAATCGCTTTTGCCTTCCATACGTTATTTTGCTTCCGGAAATATTCAAACGGCTATCAAACAAATATTAAAAAATAAGGGACTTCATGTTTGAATGATCCCTTGATTGTTTGCAATTGATGATTGACCGCTCCTCTAAGGAAACTCTAATCATCCTCTTTGAAACACGTTTTATATGAAGCAATTCAAAATTTTGCACCGATTGTCACACCTAATACCTCTCCCTCCCTTCAGTGTGTGATGTAATTTATGTACGACACACTTTTAGGTTTCCTCTGGTTCCGTGTTCATTGCAAGCGTAAAATGTAACAAACTTTACACTAACATTTTTTATTGTACACAGTATTGCATGTCATATATGCATTCCGACCTTTTTAGAAGATACGCTTGATTTTTTTTACGGTTTGACACACGGCAATTCTGAGGTATGTTTTGACCAAGGTGAATTTCTTATCTCAGGTGGTATATTTTCTTCAGTTGCCCGGGAAGACGGGTGGAGTAGCGGTGTATTTAATGAGATTTAGCAGTGGAGCGAAAGAGTAGGGAATAATCAATAGTGTATTACGTGCATAATGACAGTTTTTGATTGTATTTTTGCCTAGGAGTGAAGAGTTGTATATTAATGTAAACGGTATGGGCTAAACGTTTTGTTTACATACATTAGCACGTGCACTTTTTCCACGAAATATTGGTAAACAAACCTTGTAGCCTGACGCTTCATATCCCATGGCATAGAACACAGGCCTGGCAGTGAGAAACTAATCATCTCCTTTACTCGTTTGGTTTAAAATGGAACTGCGAGTTTGACATCACAGGCACTGTTGCATAGGTGTAAAGGAGATAACTTCAGTATGCCAGACCAGTATTTTACTTGATATGAATCGTATTAGTATGCGTTTAAACATGGCTGAAATTCTCATATACTGTATTGAGACCATTAAACCATTGAGATATTAAATTCACCTTGGTTTTGACTACATTCTATGCACTCAGAGATTTTGCTAATTGTCATAGTATAAAAAGTAATCATTTTTATCATTTTCGGGGTTTACAAGTCGCATAGTATAAAAACTATACTAACGTTTCATTAAATTTAAACTTATTTCAAGGTGTGCGAGAAAGTTCTAAATAGCATTATTGTCCCTCATTAAGCGCGATCATGTTGCCATTTCATGATGTCAACATTTCATTGATTTTCGGAAATAAATTGCTAGTTGTGTTCAGTGTGATATTTTCATCAAATAATCAATGCGCTTTAAATATTGCAGGTTTGAAATCAGTGCTCTGAATCCACCAAACAACAGCATTCGATGTTCGAATAAATCGATGACAGTAAGTCGGATCTCTCTGTCTACTTGGAAGTAATTCATATGAAATGAAATAGAGTTCCAATCAGATCACATAGGTTATATTAATCCATATAAATAATGATATTCTTTGTGTGCATGGGCATGCTAAACGATACTTCATGCCCAAGTTTCACATTTCCAACCTGAAAAATATCCTTGAACATTCGAATCAATCCAGTTTATCGGTTTTTATTCACACCGACCGATTGAGGAAATGTTGATGTCATTAATTTGTAGGTTAGAAGTTGACAAAACAAAAACAAATGCAGGGCGGGAAAACATTTTATTCTTAGTTTCAAAAAAATCAACATAAACTACGCATATATATTTCAACATTATACTGCGCCCCTTATATTTCCAGTTTATACTAAGCGAGTATAGTGGCCGTTTAAACGAAGCTATGCGTCAACCAGGCGAATATCGATTTAGTGTGAATTTTAAACTAATTAGTTTAAATTTTTTCTGAGTGCATTTCAATGAACATCCTCCATACGTCAAAAAGTGCCTACACTCCCGCTTGATTTTACTCAATTTTTAAGTACAATTCAAGCCAAACATTGCATTAGGTCCTATGTACCATATGCGTCAAATCGAGAAAAAAAGGATTGAAAATTTGAATTTTATTTTGTAATCGTAATTGCAACTCAATCGTTTAGTCATAATTGTTTACATGGCTTTCAACGTAAAATGTCGTCACGATTACAAAAAAATAGTTGTTTCTGAAGTTTACGATGTTTCTAGGCGTGTAATTGATGCATTTGTTACTTAGGACCTATTGCATTTACATTTGTAGATTGGACCTGTTAGATTGGTCTTTTGCCAAGTTAGAATGTACATTGGACTATTTTTATTGTGGTAAGCACTGATAGAAATGATGTTCGCATTAGCTCCCTATTAGCTTTATTATTGTACTCTTGAACCTCCTCATCTTCGCAATTAGCAAATATTCAATTAAAAAGTAATCAATCATATTTGAGAACTCCAACAACTGGTTACATATTTATACAATCGGATTATTGTAACACGTAACTTTCGAGACCATATAGGGTGTACAAACTACCTGATGCTAGTTTTAGACTCACATATATACCCTGATAAAAAATAACCTTAAACGAACGATATCACAAATCCTCCAACAATTTCTTTAATGGTTTGGATGATACCGCAAAAAGGTCGTTAAGAAAAATAACCATACGAAATTTATTAGGGTAGCGTTAAAGTTCCTGGTTTATATATCACGCAAATCATTCTTTATGTACTTAATTTACTTACTTACGTCTCCTGACGGATCTCCTAGGAGTGAGTGCATAGAACTGATTTTGTAATTCACCTAGCAAATACATTTGAAAAGAGGTATATTAAATTAGCTCACCGCAGATGCGTCGGTCCCTTATTGATTGAGATGTGTGCCTTAACGCAAGTAAAAGTCAATAAAGAGAAGTGATCAAAGCAGGTTCGCCCTTATTACCGGTCTATCGAAGTTTTATTGACTTCATTTAATGATTGATGTAATAACTCATTTACATAAACGTTGGGTGCCACTACAGTCCGGCATGAAAGATCTTTTCGCGTCACAGCCTTGAAAAAATCTGAAAAGTCACATGAATAGAGGTTTTTATAAATACAATATGAACGATGTGATTTAAAAATCAACTTACTCATTAGAGAATTAATCCTCATCGTCGAGAACATCCAAGTCTGCATCAAAATGTTCATCGATCAAATTTTTAGATCTTCTCCCTCTTTTTGGTGGAACCAAAGACTTCAAGAATGTCTCGTAGTATGACTTTTGCTTGATATACGGCAACAGTTTCCTTAAATCTTCTAATTTTTGAGATGGCAGCTCGATGGGTTGTGTTGTGATAGGTTGCAGCTCTATGGTTTCTATTGATCCCTCGACTGAGCCCTTCGCCTGTTCCAAAATACAGATGCATTTCCAGTCCGATGATGCAACGTCCTCCTTCAAATACACATGCCCTGGATTGTCCGTCGTGTATGGAAAAACCATCGATTGTTTCATACGGAATCGGCTACCGCAAAATGTCGTTCTAGGAATGACGTACCTTTGATCCAAACTTTTCAAATTTAAAAATTCTTTCTGCTCCATTTCCGTTACGACGAACGGCACCTTACGACGAATGCTACTAATGAAGGTTGCCCAATCGTGTGGAATCTCAATATTAATGTTGGTTTTTTTCTTTGCTTTCTCGATTGCTGCGTGAACACTGTCGACATCCATATGCGAATGACCACTGTGCATAAATTTATGAACTATCGATAGTGTTCTACCACGTGCCTTCATCAACTCAATGAAATAAGAAAACAGAAAAACAATATTGTTGTTGTTATTCTGGCCGGTACATCGGTCACTATAGTACACAATACTCTCGACCGTCTCGGGAAGCTTGTAAAGATCTTTCAGCAAACAAGATCCGATCTCCTGGGACCCTCGTCTTGCCTTGCTCTCATCCCATAAATAGCAATATGCTGTGTTATCACCAAGGTAGCTACTGAAGATGGTGAAATTGTACGTGTACAACTGCCTGGAATAGAAGGATTGACCACAGGTGAGGTATGGTGTCGGAAGCTGTTTCTGTAGATCAAAGGAGGCAACCCTGATGGTCGAGTCCGTTTTAGACAGCATGATATCCTTCTTCTTTTCTTCATACACTGTCTGTGCCGCCGTCTGATGTGTGTCTAGAAGATTCTGTAGTTCATCTCTCTTACTCGTATTTTCCGTCTTTATTTGCATCTGCAAACGATTACACTGGCCACATGTATCCATTTTCGGCTTCCGAAAACTGAGGTTCAGAGAGTTAAACATAATCCGGTAGCTATTATAGTGTACAGGTATTAAGTTATCTGCTGCACATTTTTCCTGGTATAGTTCATACAGCCGACGGATATTTAAGTCGCTAGACAGGTACAATCTAGAAGACTTTTCCCTGGTGTAGTGACTGGAGTATGCGGGAAAAGATAAAATATGCTTTCGCAAATACTCTTGACGTTCTTGACTTATGGCGGATCCTCTGTTTTGTTCACGATTATCGTCAGAGGCGATTCCCATTCCTGCAACGATTTTTGCTGCCAATGTTCGCATTTTTCTATTAACAACATCGAACGTCGCCTGGAACATCAACTTTCACCTTTCCTTTAATAGCTGGTAAAGTGTACGTTCTGCTGAATGTACGTCTTGAATTTATTACCTATTGGGAAACATAGCAATACAATAAAAGGTCCATAGTTTCATTACAGTATAATGTCTCAGAAGGGGTAAAAGTGCCACCCCGTCAGTTTCGTAATAAATTAACAAATACTTATTAGAAAATTGCTTTTTTGTACTAACAAGATTGTAATCTACAGTATTCATACAATATTTTGCTGAAATAAACAAACGGGGCAATAAATACTTAAAAATAACAAATTATAGTTAAGAAACAAGTATAAATTCGCTCTAGATAATATTGATGGTTTATTAAACCAATGACATAATCTTTTAGTTCGCTGTACAAACTTTAAGGAAATCTATAATATGACAAAAATAGAACGGACATTACTTAGGGTGGTACACTTGCCCTTATCACCCTATACGTGTAATATACGCACCTTAACCCGGGCCGTCTTTGAAACGCTGATGTGGTTTGCCAAAAATTGATTTTGGCTGTTTGAGTTTAAACGCAAAAGGTTACGAAGGAATTGTTTTCGCACTCGTTCGGGGTATTTTTCATGGCATGACATTCTGCAATTGCATGGCGGCTTCACTTTTCGGGCTGGAACAACTGTGCCATTTTTTCGGACATAGGACATTCCTTTTTCTCTATGCATTTTGTTCACATCTCGCAAGTTTTCCTTCCTTTTTTTAATGCAAATATCCTCTTTTTCCATTTCAGCAACAGGGTCACTCCACAAAGCATTAGAGTTATTGACTATGGCTGGAGAAAAATAGCTATTATTTAATGAAGAAAACAATTAAATAAACACATTCTCATCATTATCATTGTCTTCATCACTAGAATAGTTATCGGAGTCCGTGGCTAGTTCGTTGAAGGCTTCGAAGTACTCATAAATCGTTAAATCGTTTAAGAGTGTGTAATCACCTTCAAGATCTGCTTCATTCTCATCACCACCAAAACAGCTGCCTTTATCAAAATTTGTCGCATCATCATTATCATTTACAAAATTCGTATTATCAACAAAATAGCGGTGTCGATCAATATGTGTTCTATCATCAGGCGTGTTTTCATCGAACAGTTTTGAAGCTGTTTTGTTCGTTCCAGGCTTTTTTAAGCGTAGATCAAGGGCAGTATTGTTTTCGCTGTAATTAGCCTTGTATATGATTCCAGCCTTTTTCGATAAATCTAGTGGAACATCAAAAACACGACCTGTCTCAGTATGGTTGATGATTGGTGTTGAAGTGGCTATTCTGCTGAAAGAAGGAAACTCTGACGTAAAGTTCAACGGATCAAATTTGCCTCGCAATGTATTAGATCTATTGTAGTCAGCTTCTTTGCCCGAATATGAATGAAAATGATCTGAAATAGTAAAACATATGAATTGTGTATATCTATTAGTAGGTATATATAAAATATGCACAACTCTCTTGCTTGTTCACATTGACTTTTTGGAGGGAAACAGTCTTGGTGCTACCGGAAGAAGTTTGGAAGATGTGGTTGAAAGGTCTTCTGATTGGATGGATAGTGCCCTTTACTAAATCCGCTTTTGGAGGCCGGAACGTGGACGTATCTGTTATTGATGAAAACCAAAAATAAGTTAGTCTTACTTATGCAAGTGATAATTATCCATTTTTCATTTACCGGTAGATGCAGTTGATAAAGCAGGGTAGAGATTTCTCCATCGATGTGTGCCCACAGAACATCCGGAAGAATCGTTGTGAGCAGTTAATGTCGTATCATTGGAATCTTCAACCTTCATCGGACTCGTGCTAGCATCTTTAAAAGATGTATTCAATTTTGCCACTGGTTCGTACTCGGATTTACTTTCCAGGTTACGTTTACTTCCAGGCCAGAAGTAATTGTGATCATTGTACGTTACACCTGCTGCTTTCTTTACTGACCTTGTGGTTAAGTATTTTGAACCGATCTCTGCAGAAGCCTCTGTCATTCCAGATTGGCTTGTATCTCCGTAAGATTTGATTGCTTCATCGAATTCCATAGACAGATCCTCCAGCAAGCAATCACTTCTTTGCTCGATTGTATGAGCAGCATCTACAACATGGAAAATGGTTATTAAAAAGACACTCAACCATCATAAATACTTTTACCGATAAGTAATTGAATATTGTCCATCAGAACAAAGAACTTTCTGCTTGTTTTCACTCAAAACACTCGTTTTACGAAAACAAAATGTAGGTCCTATGTACACCTGTCAAAATTCTAAGCTAACATTGTACATTGGACAAACAGCTGACAAAAGACCCATGTACAGAGCTGTGCGATATCAGATGGAAGGTACATTGGACGTTTTGTTGTCGATCGTATTTTCAATTTTTTTTTATTTTATGGCAAAATTTCAAAATGATTTATAGAAAAGTAATGATTTTCTATCCAAATCGACATTCAACTCGATTTTGTTTATATTGTTACTTAGGACCTAATTCAATGTTTGGCTTGAATTGTATTTTTTTTTTTTTAAAAAAAAAAATACACCAATTTAATTAAAAAAAAAAAAAAAAAAAAAATATACACAAAAAAAGAAAAAAAAAAAAAGGGAGTGTACATTTTAATCCCAAAAATGAATAATAATGCATAAAAACAACGCTATCAACATAGTGAAAATATCGATTTGTTCTAGTTGATTGGCTTTGCCTGAAATACAAAGTGAAAATAAATATAAAATTGAGTTAATGCAAGCAATTAGATCATTCAGATTGATCATAAAATGAAATGTATTTTTAAGTTTTAAATAAACTCAAATCTGTATCTATTTGGCCACCTTCTTAGACCAGTTCAGTGCCAACATGTCAAAAGTGCAGATCTGCTGTAAACAATTACTAAAACAATTACTAATTTCTCGGGAATGAAAATTTTCTCCTGCAAATCAACAATCCCAACCGCAAAAAAAAAACATTTTCCTACCTTATGGTGTATTTTATTTGCATCTGTGGATTTTTGCGATTAATCGATAGGGAATGTCGTTGATTGCAAAATAAGCTGATATTGAGATATTGGCGCTGAGTTTATCTCATTTTCATTTCATAAAGTGACTAGTTTCTATACAGAAGCACATTCTAAAAATGCATAGTTTCAAATCTCTTTCACATGCTGCAAAATGCCTAAAATTTATTCACTTTTTGACGTATAACCTTTTTAGGCATTTTTATGCATAATTCCAGTCTTCAAGCAAAATGCCTACCTTGAAGACATAATTGCATACTTCAGAATTACCGTGCAGTACCACTGGACCAATTTTTTGAGTTTCAGTGACAATCTACTAGAAGTGTCAAGTTGTTCCCGGGTTGAGTAAACATTACTCCAATCTCTCCATTGTCAAATTTTCGTCAGTGCATGAAATTGTATTCACTCGTCTTCAAGTTTAACTTATTCGCAAAAGGTTGCCATAGCATTTTGTTTCTAGTTGTTTTCTATGAATGAACTTTATTTTTTTCTATGTTCGAATCGTTTTTTCTACAACGTGCGATAACCAGGAATCATTTTACTTTTTAATTTCAGAACAACCAGTATTCGCTATGGTAGGAGGACGCCCCTTACTATACCTATCGATACCAAGTTTAGCAATTATTATCGGCTTGGTGTGGTTTCGCCGAAAAAAATTATTGGCTTTGATTCAGGCGGTAAAAAATCATCAGATGAGAACGTCGAAGGTTCTGAAATGTCTTATGAAACAATTCATGATAAAGACAAATGCGTAGGAATCGATTTAAAGCACACCGAATCATTGCCTATAACCCAGTCAGCTAACGGAAAAGACGAAGAGTCGGGTAAAAATCAATCCTCTTCATCATCGTCGTCCTGTAGTGGAAAGTCTGCACCTATTGACATTGTATCCAATACAAGAAGTCCTCCAAAGTTTTCAGATCAACAGTTAGATGCTGAACTGCTTAAATTGAAGATTGAAGAGTCGGATATTAGAAACCTACGTCTGATCGAGGAACAGGACGACTATTCTAGTTTCGAATCACCGATTAATCTACCCGGGACAGTTGAGCGTTTTCAAAATTTCAACAAATTTGATAAGACTGTTCAGCCAGAAATGGAGCCAGTTGTTGTGAAAGCAAGTATGACGGCTAAAATCTCTCCTAAAAATTCTTTTGCTACTGAGCTGAGTTCATCTACAGAGTCGCAATCTTTCAACGGACCCGCGGAAGATGCACAAATGCAGGACATAGTGAATAATAATAGCACTCCTGAAAATGCGGAACAATATACGGCAAAGTCTGGGACTGCCGCTGTTCATGATTCTATGAATAATAATGCACTGGATAAAAAAAAAACTACAAACAAAGAAGAACTTCATTCTCCGGTAGCAAGTCCTCCACTTAGCGTATGTAGTATGCATTCAGGTGATTCCGGTAAGGGATCTAGCCCACCACAGTCGGAATGTGCACCAGTCACCAGTTACGAATTTCTTTTGCCGGTATACCTGGTTTCGAAATTGCTTGGTCGTAAAGCAAGCTTCGTTCAGCTGATCAAGTCTAAGACTGGTGTGAATGTGCTAATCAAACGGAATATTGATACCCACAAGACAAAAATTTGCTCACTAGAAGGAACGCAAGCAGAAATTGATAACGCTTTAGCTTTGATTCGTAGGAAGTTCCCCGAGAAGAGGTTCTCCGCCCTAACACTGAGCCGGGTGCATGTTGGCCAAACAGAAAATGTCGTGCCCTTACCCTTGATTGACACAACCTGTTTCCATGTAAGTAAATAGAACTTGAAATAAGATGTTAAATTTTGTTTTACTTGAGAAATAGCAATTGATATAACTTTGATTAAGATTTGTTAGAGAGTTTTTGGTTTAAACACTTAATGATATCGCCTTTTATATATGTTATGGTCGCTTAGCTGCAACTGGTCGAGGGAATCAACAACGATGTGACTGTGTGTTCTATTGTCAACGGAGGCCATGTCTTTCTACAGCAGCCACTTCATCCTTCGTTTCCTTCATTGAATGCAATGCAGCAATGTATGAATCAAAGTTATAATATGATTGAAACGCCACAGCTACCTGAAATCACAGCGAATGCAATTTGCGTCGCGGCCGTTCAGGAAAACTGGCACCGCGTACAGGTAGTATCGCACAATACAGAGAATAACAGCTGTTTAGTCAAATATTTAGATTACGGAGGCTATGCCAGTATATCAGTAGTAAACCTAAGACAAATAAGAACTGACTTCATGATAGTTCCGTTTCAGTCCATCGAATGTGTACTGTCTAATGTTAAACCTATCGGTATGTTCAGTATGTTTTCTTTCCAAAAGCGACTCCATCATATTTGTTTTATTTTGCAGATGAGTCTGGGTGGACTAAAGAATCATCGGAAGTTTTGTACAGCTTAACTAAAGGTTTAATCCTTCAGGCGCAGGTGGCAGGATACACTCCTGATGGATTACCGGAAATCTACTTATTCGCTTCATTAGCTAGAGATGTAAGTAATATGTACAGCATACAGTGATATATTCGAATGATACTCAATCTAAGGATCGCGAACCACCATAAGGATTACAAGTATTGTTAAAGCAGTTTGAGAAAGGCTGTTTTATAACATTACCCAGAAAACCATTTACCAGAATGTACCATGCCCCGTTTCCAAAAATGTCCCATATTCCTTTTCCCAGAATGTAGCATTCCCAGAAGTACCTATACCGAATTTAAAGTGGTGGTAGGTGTACTGTATTTTGATATTATTTCCATAACATTTCACATTTTTCATTACGAGCAAATTGAACACATGCGAAAGGGAACCGTCATGGGAAGAAAATGTCATGACATGCTTTTACTGTTTTCTACAGGCGACGAAACCGTTCTGCTGCCTCCAGTCGATGGTTTAAAAAGATTTGTTGATTTGTTGATTTATGTCGCTCAGGTTTTCGTTGATAGCGGCTTATTACTGCATTTATTCGATGTTAACTATATGGAATCAAATTATAAGAAAGGATACTAACAACCCATAACCACAGATGACCAAATACCAGGGCCACAGACTTGGGAGAATCGGGAAATGCGGGAATCCAAAATCATCGGGAAATATGCGAGAAAAAGTTCGGAATTTCAAAATCCATTGGGTTTTTTTGTCATATGGCATAACCATGCTCACACCTTTTTCAAATTGATAATTTGAGTAGCGTTTTTGTCATCTACTCGGTCCAACGATCTCATTAACGCAATGAAACAGTGTTTTTCTGCAAATCCAGCATTGCTGAAGAAAATAGCTCAGTGCTCCATGGATGGTCCGGCTGTCAACTGGAAGGCATTCAAAGAATTGACTGGAGAAATCAGGGTTCTGCGGGCCAGCCCTGGCTTTGTAGTCATCAACATCGCTACAGCTGTAGCTACAGCTGGCACGTCGTACACAACGAAATTCACGACACACAATTCCTTCAATAAGGGGCTAAGATAAACATATTGGCATGTGGATCATTTTCGGCTGGCTTTGTTCAGCTCAGGTAGCTCAGAGAATTGTCTACGAACTGTCAACAACGTTGAAATTACGAAGTCCTTGATACAGGGCTGGTAGCGGGTCACTTTTTAGTGAATTCGTCACTATTTTGAGTCTAGTCATTAAAAAGCCACTATTTGCATCCAAAAGTCACTATTTGTTGGAAAATGGTCACTAAAGTCACTATTTTCACACCGCCGACTGTAAAAAGTTTATCACTGGTACCTGTTGTACAAAAGTCAACCAAATTAAGCGATCTGACCATACTACATAAAAGTTAAGAAATAAAAACTAGATGCCCTGGCGAACGCTGTCCCACCGTTACCTCAATTGAACTTGTCAAATGCAGAGCGCTGGTCGGTCACAGCACTCTAGATTAGCTTGGATAAGACGCACGTGGTCCCATATTACATCATCTTGCATTATGTTTACAATGTTCCAGCTATTTCATAATAATTTTTCATAGGGAAACTGCCCCCATATTAATTTCATTGTTCCTATATTCATCCTACGATGAATCAAACAATTGGGCAGTTGAAGGATCGGTTTCGTTTTCTAATAATGTTTGCTTACGTTAAATAACTACAACAAACATTATTAACTAATCCTGTCACGTGTATATCGTTTTATTTCAAGTAGGATGAATATAGGAACAATGAGATCAATATAGGTACATCTTCCCTATTTCTATACAAATAAACCCAGTGAACCCCATGACGAATCGAACGGGATAGGAGTGAAAACTTAAAACGTTTATTCAATATACACATAAAATGTACAAAGAAGAAACTATATAAAAGAATCAAGTCATTTTGGATTTACACTCACTTTTTTCAAAAATATTTTGTTAGATTCAGTTTTTTCGAAAGCGGACTACTCTTTTGATATCCAAATACCGTGACGGTACCTTATTCTGTGCAGCTCCAAATTCTGCGCACTTATTCAATGAAATCATGTACAATTATAACTGTTCTGACTATAGGCGGAAACCACCTACAACTTCATTAACTTCGTAATGAGCACAAACTCATTCAGAAAATTACAGCATTTGTTGAAAAAATAAATAAATGCTTAACCAGCAGCACTGAAAACGTCAACTAAGTAGTCTCCGTTAGCAGCCACGCTAAGACGCTCATTAGTGAAAATTGATTATATGTGTACAAAAAGAAGTGATTTTTTATGTTTTTCTGTGCCACGTGCTGGATGTGAGTATTTTCAAAATAATGTTGGTGCATTTTTTCACATCTCAAGAGATTTCTGTATTAAAAGATGTCTTTGCGCAGAATATGGAACTAATTTTGACCGTATGTTCTTTATTCTGCGCATAGGTTAACAACATGAGTCCCAATAGGAAAAATATGCTCTAAACTCCTCAGCAAGCCGAATCGGCTATTTCGATAGTGAAAAAAAAAAGGTTATTCTACTCGAAAGGCATCCAAAACACAAAATGTTCCGAAGTGTGTTGGAAAGCACACTGGAAGCTGCGCTGGCTCGTGGTTCCGTTTCTCGTCGTCAAGGAAAACTAACCGTTCTAACCAAGGAAGAGGAGAATCGTATTATGCAGTGGATAAGTGGATGATTCAGCAAGGGTCGGCTTAAAAAAAGGCAAGGGCGCATAAAAAAACATCCGTGTCACATTATCTTGGTTTCACTCGCAAGTCCAATAATCCTTTCGGTGAGAGAGCTCCTGGACAGTAGTGGTTAAAACTAAGCAGATGCTAAGTTCGTAGGAGTGAAACTGAACAGATGATGAGTTTCATGAATAAAACTCATACATTATTGCAAATAAAATAAAAAAAGCATAGGAAACACGAAGTTTTTTTGTGCGCAAAATTAGGAACCCATTGCGCAGAATATGGAACATTTCAAAACATGATGCGCAGAATTACGAACAATATAACATATCCCAAAAACGGTTTTCTTCGTGAGTTAATTTTATATATTTTACACGTTTATATTTTTCATTCACACTTACTTACTTGAAGTATACATCTGCCAAAAAAACAATATTAAAAAAAAAAGCTTATTCGATTTCATCAAAAATGTCTTAAGTGCGCAGAATATGGTACCTTCACGGTAGTCCAGAAAAGTGGGAACGAATTGTAAATCAGGTAAAGGGCTGATAGTAATTCTGATTCTAGATTTGATTGTTCGTATCCCGACAGTCAAGCGAAGTCAATTCAATCATAGCTGAAATCGGGATACACTGCAATTCAACCAGTTTATAAAAGCGTTATGATTTCAAAGTTCCATTAAAAATCGTTCACTAGAATTTTATTTTTTTTTCTAGGAAATTTCTGAGACAAATATCCTTTTTTTTTAGGAAACAGTAGATTTAAAAAATTCATAATTCATCAATTATTTAGTATTATACTGACTGCTTGACCGCTGTTAAACCCCGAATGTGTTTTTGGCAAAGTTGTAAAACTTGTTAAGTAAAATTTGATTTAATTTTTTTTTGATAAAGTTTACAAGCTATTGATAAGCATACTGATCTATTTCAATGATATTTTCTAAGGTTTCTTTTAGATGGAAGAACCACTTATATATCAAATGTACGCTGATCTGGAAAGGTTGGTGCGAGTCGGTCGAGTTTGTACGCCCAATGTGCGCCTTTTTTATATTCAGCCGAAGATTTTAAGTTTTGAATTCCAGGAAAGTTTCGCTAACCTAGAACATCCGAAGATTACCTCATAATGTCTGTTGTTCTTTCAAAATATTCAATGAATATGTTTCAATACACATCGTAGTTTTGCGTTGCCCAGTAAGCTTTTGTTACAAATATTGTTCCTATGTTCTGATTTCAAGGATAGTTTGGAAGACCTAGATCACGTCATATTGCTTTATAGTCTTTTTTTACTTTAAGAATATTAACTGAATTTGTTTGAATATTTATTGTAGCTTTGTATTGCCTAAAATTTACTGTTACAACCATAAATCTTAAGTTCTGAACGCCAAGACAGTTTAGATGATCTTGACTATCTAAAAATTATCTTCTAATGTGTTCTTACGTTCGAAAATATTCATCGAATGTACTTGAATATGTGACGTAACTTTGTATTGCCCAAAAAAAAAACTACGTAACTTTGTATTGCCCAAAAAAAAACTACTGTTACTACCTTATATTTCAAATTATGAACTCCAGGACAGTTTGGATTACCTAGAGGATCTCAAAGTTATAAAATAATGACTGTTGACCTTCCAAAAGATTCATTGAATATGTTTGAATGTAGATGGTCATCATATATAGCTCAAAAAACTTCTGTTACAACTGTAGATCTTATGTTTTGAACTTAAGGACAGTTTGGAGTACCTAGATTGTTTTGAACGCAAGTAAATTTTGGATGACCTAGAACGTCCCAGAAAGATACAAAAATATAAATCGTTTATCAACGAGAATTTAATAATACGTATGCATATGTACAATATTCTAAAACAACGCTTTACACTTTTAATAAGGCATTTATTTTTTTATCCTGAACTTTATCATATTCAGGATATTCTAGGTCGTCAATTAGGCCTTAAACTCATATGTTTTTTTATATTTTCCAGATATAACAATTGATGGAAAACAAATTTGAAGACAGTGTACACTTTTATTCAGTCTGTGTGATTGCATACAGCCATTATCCTTTTGGGGTCATATATGACCCCTTAGGCCTGAAGGAGTTCATATTTTTTAAAGCAAAGAATAACAATTATTTATTTTTTTATTAATTTTCCCCCCCAAAACAAAAAAAATCTTCTTAAAAAAAAAAAAAAAAAAAAAATTCCCACCCGCCCAAAAAAAAAAAAAAAATATTGAAAAAAAAAAAAAATAAAAACCCCAAACCCCACCCCTTTCCCGGCCCGTCCCAATTTGTTTTTTTTTTTCAAATTGAACCCCAGTATAGAAAAAAAAGATGTATTCTTACGTCAGAAGTCTGGTTTGCAGAACTCGTTTATAAAATATTGCCAACGCCTCAACCCACCAGCCGATGCATCCAGTGAAAGCTCCTAGTATGTTGTGAATATCGCCAAGTTACTTCCGATTCAGATCAACTATGATCTTCTTATTGACCAATGGAACTTTTTTTTTTTTTTTTAGCTTAGTTGTTTATTTATAAGGCTCAAGTGCCATAGGCATAACGGAGCCGAGTTCTTTTTCATTTTTACAACGAGAATAACTTACTTACTAGGTTAGTTTTGGAAAGCCGAAAAACTCGCGGCTTGGTCGAGGTTAGGGATTACAATGATTCGGGTAGGAATGGGGAAGTAGGAATCTTAACGTTGGCTTTCAACAGCAGATTGGCGATGCTGTATTGTTGCTGTAGGTCTGGCGTAGATGTTGCATTGCGTTAAGCTGTAACGATACAATAGAAGGGGTATTACGGGGGAGGGGACGAGGTGGACATGTTAGCGACAGCTAAGAGAGGATCAAACGAATACATCTATTTGTTTCAAGAACTTGTAAATTAGCCCCATATAGTCCAAGTCCAGCTTACCCAGCACGTCTCTGATATCTTCCTTCTCTGGTTTCCCTCGGGCCCGTAGGGATGCGCAAAAATCAGATCTGGCAATTTCGTAATCGAGGCAATGCCAGACAACGTGGTTGATGTCCTGATAACCTGCACCACAGCCGCATTGATTGGTGTCTGAGAGACCTATTCGATAGAAATGAGAGCCTAACGAGTAGTGATTGGACATTAGACGACACATTACCTTGATAAAATCCCGGCTAATATCCAACCCTCTGAACCACGATTTTTTCGATACCTGTGGGAGAATGGAATGTAACCATCTGCCCAGATCCCCTTCATCCCATTTTTGTTGCCAGCTGATCAAGGCTTGTTGACGGAAAATAGCAAAAAATTCGTTGAAGGCGATTTGTCGATCATAAATATCGCCTGCCATAGCGCCCACCTTGGCAAGTGAGTCCGCTTTCTCATTACCCGGAATGGAGCAATGGGAAGGGACCCAAACCAAGATGATGGTGTAGGAATTGTTTGATAGCGCACTCAAAAGAGACCGTATTTCGCTAACGAAATACGGTGAGTGCTTTGCCGGCCTCATTGACCGAATAGCCTGAAGTGAGCTGAGACTATCCGTAAAAATGAAAAATTGATCAGAGGGAAGAGAGGCGATTCGCTCTAATGCATAGTGTATAGCCGCCAATTCTGCGACGTATACGGAGCAAGGATTTTGAAGTTTGAAGGAGGCGCTATGAATTTCGTCAAAAACACCAAATCCAGTGGAATCATTTGTTTTTGATCCGTCGGTGTAAAACTTTCTGTCACTTCTGATATGGCCAAACTTGCTTGAAAAAATTGATGGAATGTACTCCGAACGGAGTGGATCTGGTATTCC
This sequence comes from Aedes koreicus, assembly GCA_024533555.2. NCBI lineage: Eukaryota > Metazoa > Arthropoda > Insecta > Diptera > Culicidae > Aedes > Aedes koreicus. The sequence continues at coordinate 102,664 of JAHHFK020001105.1, read as the reverse complement.
ACGAGCTTCTTGCTTCATGGTCAGATCAAAAACTACAGTAGAACTAGAGAAGTCTTGGGAGTAATCATGATTAGGAACATTCGAAGAAGGGCTCACCTCCAGAGTCATGTACCAATGGTACAGTGTCATGAACTTAGTTTGAGGATTTCGTTCGATTAGCTTTTCAAAATTTTCAATTACCAATGGATTTAGCACCTCACAGCGGATGAGGAACCGGAACGATAGCTCCACAAAACGATCTGATAAAGGAAGAACTCCTGCTAATACCTCCAAACTCATAGTATGAGTTGAGTTCATGCAGCCTAACGCGATACGAAGACAACGGTACTGGATTCGCTGCAGCTTCAGAATATGAGTTTTCGCGGCGGATTGAAAACAGAAGCTACCGTACTCGAGAACCGACAGAATCGTTGTACGATACAGCTTTATCAGATCTTCCGGGTGGGCTCCCCACCATGTTCCGGTGATAGTACGCATGAAGTTTATTCGCTGCTGGCATTTCTGATGCAGATACTTAATGTGCTTTCCCCAGGTGCATTTAGAATCGAACCAGACCCCTAGGTATTTATAAGACAAACTTTGAGTTATTATTTTACCCGTGAGTTGAAGCGGTATCTGTGCTGGATCACGCTTCCTAGAAAAAACAACTAACTCAGTTTTCTCCGGGGAGAATTCGATACCCAGCTTTACAGCCCAGGTAGACAAATTGTCTAGGGTATCCTGCAACGGTCCCTGCAGGTTGTTCGCCTCTGGTCCTACAATTGAAACAACGGCGTCATCCGCAAGCTGTCTTAGCGTGCAATTTTCCATGAGGCAGCTATCGATGTCTCTGACATAAAAATTATAAAAAAGGGGGCTTAAACAAGAGCCCTGGGGGAGACCCTTGTAGCTAATTCGTGAAGTTGTCGAAGACCCATGAGAAAAGCTCATATGTTTCTCAGACAACAAATTGTACAAATAGTTGTTTAATAATGGTGAAAGGCCACACTCGTGGAATTTGTCTGAAAGGACGTCTACACAAACTGAATCAAAAGCCCCCTTAATGTCCATGAAAACTGAACCCATTTGCTCATTTTGAGCATAGGCCAGCTGTATTTCTGTTGATAGCAGCGCAAGACAATCGCTCGTTCCTTTGCCTCTGCGGAAACCAAATTGTGTATGAGATAGAAAGCCATTAGATTCAATCCATTTGTCGAGCCGATGGAGAATCATCTTCTCTAGCAGCTTCCGTATACACGACAACATCGCAATTGGACGGTAAGAGTTGTAATCCGACGCGGCTTTCCCGGGTTTTTGTATAGCTATAACTCTAACCTGCCTCCATTCATCCGGGACAATATTGCTTTCCAGGAACTGATTAAATAAGTTCAGCAAGCGCCTCTTTACGACGTCTGGGAGGTTTTTCAACAAGTTAAACTTGATTTTATCCATTCCTGGTGCAGAATTGTTGCATGAAAGAAGAGCAAGTGAGAATTCGAGCATCGAAAAGGGCGCATCCATTTCGTTACGATTGGTTTGAGTATCGCGAGCAATTCGTTGCACCGGACCCGAATCTGGGCACACTTTCTTGGCGAACGCGTAGACCCACCGGGAAGAGCTTTCCTTGTCTTCATTCACCGACGACGCATTTCGCATTCTTCTCCCGACGGTCCAAAGAGTCCTCATCGACGTTTCACGCGATAGACCTTTGACGAAGTGACGCCAATATCCGCGTTTCTTGGCCTTGGCGAGGCTCTTAAACTTACGCTCAAGAGCAATGTACCGCTCGTAGTTATCTCGCGAACCGCGCTTCCGATATGCTTTAAACGCGACTGATTTTTCGCGGTAGACCTCTGTACATTCGTCATCCCACCACGGAGTGGGCGAACGTCGGCGAATTGTTGATCCTGGTACCGGTCTGCGTTGTGCGTCGATCGCACACTTGAGGATTAACCCGGATAAAAACCGATACTCTTCCAACGGAGGAAGGACTTCGACCGATTGCTCGCCATCGATGATCGCTTCAGCGTATTTACCCCAGTCGATGCACTTCGTGAGGTCGTACGCAATGTCGATCGAGCGAGATTGACACGAACCATTGGTGATTGAAATTTTGATAGGCAGGTGATCACTACCATGGGGATCTTGAATCACTTTCCACGTGCAATCCAATGATAATGAATTCGAACAGATTGAGAGGTCTAATTTGCTTCCAGGGTTTGGAGGTGGAGCCACGCGTGTTACTTCCCCAGTATTCAAAATAGTCAAGTTGAAGTAGTCCATGAGGTCTAGTATCAATGCAGAACGGTTGTCGTCGTACGGTGACCCCCAGGCTGTACCGTGAGAATTAAAATCTCCTAAGATCAACCGTGGCTCTGGCATTGCGAGGCAAATAGTTGAAAGGTCCCTGCGGGATATTGCCGTATTCGGCGGCAGGTATATGCTGGCTATACTAAAACTTTTGCCTCGAATAGTCACTTGGCATGCAACTACTTCAGGGCCTGTCATCGAGGGGAGATCAATTCTATAAAAGGAGTGGAGCTTATTAATCCCCAACAGCACCCCTCCATATGAGTCCCCTCGATCCTGCCGAATAATGTTAAAATCGTGGAAAGAGAAATCTTTATCAGAAGAGAGCCATGTTTCACAGAGAGCAAATACGTCACAATGCGATTTGTGAACTAAAAACTTAAAAGCGTCCAAATGTTTTAGAATACTTCTACTATTCCATTGTAGTGCTTCGATTATATCCCCGACCTCATTGGATAAATTATCCATCGAAAGATATGATCGAATCAAGAAGAGGCCATTTTGAAGACAGTTTCTTTAAAAGAGGTTTTACAAATGTAAGGATCATGTTGATGAGGTTTCTCGTTGTTAGTGAGACCTCGAAAATGGTGAAGATGAATTCCACAATCCCAGAAAGAGACATTTTTTCGGATTCTTCGACTTGACACGGTCGAGATTCCAGATGTCTTGGTAGTTGGCGTTCTGGGCAAAAAACTGGAACAACTGGGGTTTTAGATGTTCCCGGAAGTGGTGGAAAGTCACCAGCCAGTGGTTTAAAACCTGGAGGAGGAACTTTTTTTGCATTGCCACCACTTCTTGAATTGTTCAGAGGAGGGTGGGGAGCCTGTTCTACAGTCAGCGCGTTTTGAGATGCTTGCTGACGGTGCCGTTGACGTCTTGCGGTAGCGCGCTTTCTCTTCGCTCCCGTCTGAACAACAGAGTACTCCTCAGCATCCTCAAAGTCTGAGCCATGATCATCAATGGGCAGGGAAGAAAAGATATTGTTGTCAGGTTGGGCTGGTGGAACAGCGGCCGGTGCGATCTTTTTAAGTATTTCGGCGTAAGAGCGCTTTGACCGCTGCTGCAACGAACGAATTTCATGTTTCTCCCGCTCTACATACTTCGGGCATGCAGAGAGATCATGTGGAGCTTCCCCACAGCGTATACACTTGGGGTCCGTACTGCAGGGACCCTCCACATGTTGCTCACCGCATTTGCCGCATCGTGCTTTGTTACAGCAGTAAGGTGCAGTATGACCAAACTGCTGGCACTTATCACAGTGCATGACCGTCGGTATATAGAGGCGAACAGGTAACCAAAGCTTCCCCAACACGAGGAAATTCGGGAGGGCAGATCCAGAGAAGATCACACAATACGAATTTGAAGGCCTTTTTTTGCCGTCGGAGGACACATGGTTCATTTGCCTGACATCGAGAACCTGAACTGATGGAACGGCACGATTTTTAAACCCACCAGTTCCATGAGCCTTGATGTCAGCGCACGTCAAAAACGGTTCGGTGATCACTCCGGCTATTTCAACTACGTGCGAGGGAAGATACACATGGTATTCTAAAGAAAAGAGCTCTGAGGCAACAATCCTGTTAGCTTCTTCGCGATCACTTAGAGTGATGCGAAGCTTACTGCGACTGGGAGAGGTTATTTCCTGGATGCTCCGAAACGACTTTGCCAGATCTTTTTCAATTTGGAATTTATTCAACGGTTTACTCTTGGGCCGAAAAAAAAACCAGAAAAGGACCTTTAGATCCGGTTGGATAAGCTTTCCGGCGGGGGAGCTCGGAGGAGGATGTACCAGAAGTTGCTTCAGTTAAATTTGGCTTCGACGCATTTTCTGTCTCCATTAAAGAAATATCAGGAAAAGGTTGTAGAATAGGAGGAATATCATCATCCGAACTATCAAACTCCTCCGAGCCCCGGCTCGGATTATTTTCATCCATCGTGGGGACTTAGAACGCCCACGAGGAGAATAAAACAAATGTGTTCAATTCAATATAAGAAAAAATAAAATAAAAAACAAAATATAATATAAAAATGTAGGACACAATAAAGATTTTCGTAACTGATAGGTGGGTTAATTATTTATTTTATTGCCGCGATTATATTTACCTAGAACATGCTCAAAAAAAATCCACATACACAGCTCCTATCACAGAGAAAAAAAAATTAAAAATGAGATTATATCCACTTATAGGTGGATTAATCAATAATTTGAGGAAAAGGGAGGGAAATAACAAACCAAAAATAATAATAATAATAAAAAAAAAATCTTCTATAATACTAAGAAAGGTTTCGTGTTATCCGGGAGGATTAATCAACAATATTCTTCGTCAAACAAAATTTTAAACCGAAGAAAAAAAAAAATATTTATGTAAAAAAAAAATGCAATAAATTTTACCGGAAAAGTACTTCTGCCTGCAAGGGGGATTATCCTCTATCTTCAGTCAGTAGTGGAGCAAAGTGAAAATCAAAAGAAATGTTTACCTATTGTTACACAATTTGGTATGATGCGGCTGCTACTCGAGTCGATCTGTAGACAGGCTATTGAAAGCCTCCGGGTGCGTGTGGAACAAAGCCTTGACCGACGCGATGGAATGGTGCGGTGATGTTGATGATGATGATGATGATGATAGCCGTTGTGGGGGAGAACGAAATTCTTCACACTTTCGGTGTCGATGACGGGTCGTTGGATGGTCCTTTACCAGGCTCGCCTGTAAAGGCCACTTCCTTCGTTCCGAACGTGGCACTGTGGCACTATCAAACCAGCTGTTACACCAGCTTTAGTTCAGAAAAAAAACCACGATCGTGGGGAAAAAAAGAACCAAAAAAGTTATTCGATTGCGGAGCTAAGCAAAAGGAGAACTTGCACACTCGAACGTTCGACAAGGAATGACAAAAGAAATTTTAAAAAAAATAAGAACCCCCCCAGAAAAAAGAAAAAAAAAAAGAGGATTTTTAACAAATTTTTTTTAAAAAAACGGCTGTAGGTGAGCCTAAATACCCTGCGGTGATTAAGGTAGTGAAAACAGCTTCACATGGCAACGGCTCAAAAAAGGAATTCGTGGATAAAAAAAGTCGCTTGATTACGCCGCTTCTTTACAAAATAAAAGTGAAACTGCGTCGCATTATTATTCATTTTTGCAAACGAGGCTGATCACTTAGTTAATTTTTATTGTACTTTTTTTTTATGAATTCATTTATTTGTACAGGCTCAATCGAATAAACTTTACAGAGCCAAGTTTTCATGTTTATATACATCAGTTACCTACTAAGGTTGGAGGTGGAACCGATTACTCGCGGCTGTCTCGATATTAATAGGAATTACAATTTTGTGGATGGGAAAATTGCGGTGGAAATTTTAAACAAAGTATATGGAACAATGGTTTTCTTATATCTAGAATTTCAAATTACAATTTTTTAATTGAACGTTTTCAATTTAAAAAAAAATCACTCACTCACACACACAACAACACTCACACACACAACAACACTCACACACACAACAACACTCACACACACAACAACACTCACACACACAACAACACTCACACACACAACAACACTCACACACACAACAACACTCACACACATTACCACAATCACACCGATGCACACAATCCTCAAAAATTTAACCTAAACAAGTAAGTTAATCAAACTACAATCTAAGGCTAATGTTAGTCAAAAACACATAAATAAGTTTCATAAACTCCAGATCGCGTGCAGCCAAAATGTGATTTTTTTTTTTACTGTACTTATACAACAAATTAATAAGAGTTTCAAATAAAAACTGAAATTTGGAAATCACTTTTTAGTCACTTTTTAGTCACTATTTGGTGACTATTTGGTCACTATTTTTATTATTTTAGTCACTGAAGTCACTATTATTTATCCATAAATCCGCAACCAGCCCTGTTGATAAATATGCACGCAACGCACGTGCATCATTTTGTACCCGAAAACCTCGAACGCTTTACAGGGTGCGGCAGAAAATAATGCGTAAATGTTCAAACTTGAGTATTGGGTTAATTCGTGTAGCTAGTGACTAATTTCTGTCGAAAGTGTATTTTTTTATTTCTACTTTCAAGTGCTGCATCCAAACATTCTATTTGTTTTATTGCAAATTCGTCAAAATGTTCGCGAAAGAAGTGATCACCAGTTTTTTGCTCGCCCAGAAGAAGCCGAAAGAGATTGCCAAGGTGGTAGGGTGTCATTTGGCAACAGTTTACCGCTTAAAAAAGTCCCTGCAGGATGGTCCTAAGCAGCGGAAGCTGGTCCGCGCTTTGCACGCACGCCGAACGTAATCAAATCGGTCCGTGCAAAAATTGCTCGCAACCCGGTGCGTTCCATAAGAAAACTTGCAAAGGAAGCCAATATTCCGGAGAAATCCATGCGGAGAATCATCAAAGAAGACCTGCATGCATCTTCCAGAGCCAGAGTGAAACGCCACTTGATTACGGACCGGGTCAAGGAACTACGAGTGACTCGTTCCAAAAGATTGCTTTCCTTGTTGAAGAAGGAAAAAATGATAATCCTGTTCTCCGACGCAAAGCTTTTCAGCATCGATGCTGTGGCCAACAGCCGCACGGACCGGTTCATTTCACAGCAGAAAATGGAAAACATTCCGGAAAAAGTGAAATTCAAATTTCAAACCAAACATCCGGCTGGTGTCATGATGTTTGGCTTGGTGACGTCCAACGGTTTGAAAATGCCGCCTGTTTTCATTGACGCTGGAGTTAAAATCAATACCGAAGTGTATATCGGTATTTTAAAGGACCAAGCGCTTCCCTGGGTGAAGGCCAACTTCTCCGAGGACCAAAACGTTGTCCTACAGCAGGATGGAGCGCCGTGTCACACGTCCAATCGAACCCAACAATGGTTGAACGATAACATGAAGTTTTGGCCGAAGGATTTGTGGCCCCCTAGCAGTCCAGATCTTAATCCGTTGGATTATTCGATTTGGACATCTGTTGAAGCACGAGCCTGCAAAACATCACACCCTAGTGTGAAAACCCTGAAGTCAACCATAACACGCACATGGCAGTCAATGTCGGAGGACTACGTCCGAAAGGCATGCTCTGGCTTCCGGCGTCGGCTCGAGGATGTTATTAATAAAAATGAAGAACACATTGAATAAATTTGTTTAAAAGGACTTTAAAAAGATAACTGCACTCGAAAATGTTGATATTATTTCTTGAATTAGTTGAAAATGGGATTTGAAAGAAATAGAACAAATTTTCGCAATACTTTCTGCCGCACCCTGTACTATTTACTATTTGCACTACTAGAAACTTGAAAGATGAATGTCTAGATCGATCTTTGTTCTCGTTTGCAAAATGAGAGACCAAAGCAGGAGCCGTATTGCGGATCCCGAAACGAAGAACTTTTTCTCACAAGCGTTCGTACAAAAAGTCGTTCGTTTTGAGCTACGAAATGCCACCCCAGGTCACGCAATAACTTATTTTCCCAATCTGGAAAATTAGGCAAAAATGCGGGAATTTCTTAATTAAGATTGTGTGGCCACCCTGGAATACGTGTGTTTTTAATCAAGCTATCAAGTATAGTCACACGCCATTGTTTGAAACCGTCGACAAAAATAAAATACTTCACTTTAAAAAAAATAGCAAACTCGACTTACAGACTTCTTCAAAGTCGAGTGCTTAAGTATAGGATATACGATACAATAATCTTTTTTGTAGAACATCGATAATGACGTTGTGACTGCCCAACAGTATATAAATCGGTCCAAATCGGCTTGCAAACAATATTAAAAACTCTTTCCAATAAAAAAATTAGAGGTGGGTTATATCAGGGATATAGCCGCGAGGATCACGTAGGACCGCGTTGGTGCATAGTAAAAATGGTATCATTTTATTTATACATATCATAACACATATAGTTGCTTGATCCGTCCCTTCTTATGACATTCGGTTCAGTTCAATGAAAAAAAATCAGTTAGGGATTGATGAAAAATCTCTGCCGAATTCACCACTCTCGACTGAATGCCTCAAACAATCCAAAATGTACTAGTTTTGATAATAAACAATTGCTGTCATCTTTTATAATTACTTTATTATATACTTAAGTATGTATGTATGTAAGGTAGCCACCATCCCTTCTAAGACTTTGTCATGTATGCAGCTCCACTTAATAGCAAGATCAAATTGAGTTACCGATTTGCATTCACAGTAACGCTGTATGAAGGGCCAAAAACGGTGGGGCGGACCCGTAAGCAGAGACACTTACGCGAAACCCGCGGGAACATAAGAATCTCCTTCCAACGATACGATCCAACAAATCGAATAACCCAATTCGCAATACTCATTAAGCTTTCTACGGGATGGCTTGTTAAGAAGGGTGCGTCACTCTCACTGAAATTGTTGGAGTAGAATTCACAGCACCACAATCGAATCGGTAGGATAAAGAAAATGATACTGTTTGTTCCCTCCTAGACGCCGGTTGTCATACCACTCCATTGTCCAATTCCAGCTTGAGTGATACCCTGATGCTCCCTCCCTTCCCAATATATATTTAATGTCATATAGTAATGTATAAAATATAGTGAATTAATATTATAATTATAATAAATATAGCGAATGAATATTATAATGACAAATAATATAGTGAATGAATATAAGAATGATAATAACAATTCCATTTGTGGACCTGAAAGTTTAGACAATGTAGCTGCGAGAAAAAAATATGATTTAAAATTATCTCATCAAACTTGGAATATCCATGTATAATCTGAAATTATATAGCAATAGAATAGTAAACCTAAAATTTCGATGTGCTGTTCCGTTTCCTTGCAATAATTTATGTAGTGAGTCTCATCTGAAATAGCGATTTTAATGAAATGAATTTAAATGCAATTATGTCACATCATTTAATATCACAACATAAAATAATAAACTGACGTTAAAACATAAAATAATAATACCAGCAAGCCAGTAAACTATAGTAGAATACATATATCCGTAACTAATCTGACCATCACTCATCGAAAGACTGTTGCAGTTTCTATTGAAATAAGATCTACTAAGATTAGAATTTGTTTTCACAATAATAGTCAGCGAACATAATAAGCGTAGGTACAAGATATATATGACATCTACTGGTATGTTACTGAAAATAAAAATTAGATGTGTATTAATGTCATAATAATATTAGAAAAACTGAAGGGCGAAATAAATTTCAGATGAGTATGAAGGCGAAATAAATTTCAGATGAGTATGAATCTAAAAACTGAATCTTAATAAAACTAAAATAAAAAATTAGGAAATTGAATTTTTCTATAGCTCTTGTACACCCATAAATGATTCCTCATGTCTGTGAAATAGGAAATGAATGATTGTAAACTGTTAGGTTTTGAATTAATATATATTTCTGATGAAGAAGGAAAGTGCTGTTTTAAGTAGGATTTTTCGAATATGATCCTTTCTAAAAAAAAAACAATCAAAACCTTCCTATCTTTTCAAATACATAACGTAGGTTAGATGAGCTATAACTGACAAGGATGCATAAATGTGAAGCTGAAAATGACTTATAAAAAAGCATACAAAATGTAGTGAATGGATGTTATAATATAAAACGATAATAATTTCATTTGTATTTACGTGTCTGCAGATTGTGGTCCTGTTGCAATTGTATACGGACCCGCACATCCACCATGAACCTGAAAGCTTAGATAATGTATCATGGCCACCAGAAAAAAAAAATTGATTTGAAATTGTTTTACAAAACTTGGGATATCCATGGATGATCTGAAATTGTATAGCATATAAAGAATAATGAACCTAAAATTTCGATGTGCTGCTCTGCTAATAAATGTGATATAACCACAATGGAACTGACTCTTAGCTTCGGGTCTTGATCCCTACTGAGCCCTTGCGGCACGTCAAGCCGGCCAGTTCAGCGCAAGGGACTTATACTAATATAACTTAATTGAAATTTAATAAAACAAACATTTGTTAGTTTTTCTGATCTAATGGTGTATAAATGAAGTCATTCTATTCAGTCAAACGAGAGTTATTAGCGTTTTAAAACCTTTCACTTTTGCGTAACGCTCTCACTTTTCAAAATTTTGAAATGACACCCGGTATAGAAAAGAGAAACGTAGTCCTACGTTAAAAAAAACTTTCATCAAATTTTGTGAGTATCTTTGGTTTAAATCGGTACTAATGTTCAGATGCAACATCTAGCGGTAAATCAAGCTCATACTCAATATAATTCAAAATAATTCATATAATACAATAGAAATGTTCTTAGCATTTATAAAGCAATTGTTGTAAGAAAATTAAATGTTACATCAACAACAAATTTTGATATGACATCAAATTTTGTTTACGGGATAATGTACCGCGTTTTGGTGAAATAAATTATTAAATCAAGATATACTATGGTAGCAAAATTTGCCATTGGTAAGATCTTGTTTTACTGTTCACGTCCATTTGCCCCCCAAGATGGGTCAGTATGAAGAAACACTTAGTTCTCTTATTTTTACTAGTTCAATTTTGTTTATTTATGAAACGGCGAAATTCCACATTTAGAAAACTTTCTTAAATTTTCATTGTCCTTGAACCTTGATTTCATTAATTATTACAGATCCTTGGAAATTTTGTCTTTCGGTGGATATGCTTCGTATGTGTTTTGAAATACACAAATTCGTGAGGTGTAAAGTGTAAACCTCCTCCCCTTGGCTAAATTTTGTACCTTGCCGTTGGCTTAATCGCATTATTCATAGTGGAACGTTGGAGACGGTGGTTTCATTATCGTCATCGCTGATTTATGTTGTTTGTGCAACATGAAGTGGTGATGGTGATCTACTAAAGATCTAGTTCGCAGTGACATTATCGTATCTGTTACACTTTTCTTTTAACAGGTTTGCCTTAGTACATTTTTGTTAAGGCATTGATGTTGGGTATGATAAGGGCTTGTTTTGCCGCAAATCATTATTACGAATATGTAAATTTAGGTTTGAAACTTAGTTAGAACACACAAAAAAACTTCACAATGGTTCCTATTATTGCACCTTCTACTTGCGTGACATGTTTTTATTGTCGTTTCGTTTAAAATATTATTCGAGAAATAGCCATTAGTACCATTTTGGTTGTATACATTTGTCATTGTAATTAATATTGCCTGTTCATTTCCGATCTGTGACTAATGTTTTGATTATGGCTCGGGTTTCGCACTTTGTCGTGCTTCTATTATGATGAACGGTTGTTGTGGACATAGTGTGAATGTGTGAGCGTAGTTGGCATATTTGCCAAAAACAATATATAAAATTCAGATAGGAGTTGATTAGTCAATAGAAGGTGTCTATTGACTATTCTAAAACTTAACATTAAAACAATGTTCCTTCTAAACATGTTTTTCTTGTTTGTTAAGATCGTGGGAGAATCTCATTAGAATTCTAAAATTTGACGCGGAGGGCCCGGTTTCTAAATAATAAACAACCATTTTTACATCCTAGCGATAACGCGGAATCAAGTGTAATGTAAATAATTTGATGATATTTATTTATTTATTTAATCAACTTAGTTCATCGGACTTATTGTCTACATGATACAAACTTAAAACTAAATAAAACGAGCATTAAAAATACGAGCCAAAAATTCACCAAATTCAAACAATTCTTCGACAGTCGTAAACGCTCGCATCATAGCTGTTAGAGGTTCGTTGTTTCCAAACGCTGTTCGATGGAATCGGGGTTGGAGGAGAGTACCACTCCGTAATGCTCTCGGAGGAACTCGGATGTTCAGTTGAGAGAGAAGCCTCGAGCATTCGGACTTTTCATTCAAAAGTTTAGCAACAAAAACCGCTTGTTGATTTTTCCGTCGGCGTTCCAAAGTATGCAATTGCAGCAGATTGCAGCGATCTGAATACGGCGGGAGATTTTGCGGATCACGCCATGGTAGATTACGCAATGCCATCCGGATAAACCTGCGCTGTATTGTTTCTATCCTCAAGCTCCAAGTCAATTGATGAGGAAGCCAGACCAAGGCGGCATTTTCTAGGATCGGTCGTACCAGTGAGCAATAGAGAGCTTTCAGACAGTACGGGTCAGTGAAGTCTCTTGAGATTTTTGACACAAACCCTAGCTGGCGATTAGCCTTAGAGATCACAGCAGAGCGGTGGATGTTAAACGATAATTTATGATCCAGTAGAACACCTAAATCGCTGAACTGGTCGGTTCTATGTAGAACGACGCCATTGATGATATAGTCGTAAACAATCGGCTGCTTGATGCGGTAATACGACATTACCATACACTTTGGAATGGTGATCATAAGTTTATTCCGGCGGCACCAATCCGTGAATCGATCCAATAATGCTTGAAGACGAGTACAATCCTCGGCAGTCCGTACCACAAAAAACAGCTTTAGATCATCAGCATACGCAAGCCTGCAGCCATCTCCTAATAGAAGCAATACGTCGTTGAAGTATAGAACAAACAGGAGCGGTCCAAGGTTGCTACCCTGAGGAACACCTGACGAGTTCGTAAAAAACAGGAAGTGCTTGCATCAAGTTTCACTCGCAGAGACCTGTCTGTTAAATAAGTGCACAACCATGATGTCAATCTTTCCGATGTACCGAGTTTTGATAGCTTCGCCAGCAGAATTTCGTGGTTGATTGTATCAAATGCTGCTTTTAGATCAGTATAGACGACGTCTACTTGTGCCCCTTTCTCCAATTGATCAAAACAGGTCGTGGTAAAATCTAGGAGATTGGTAGTAACCGAACGTCCAGACATGAAACCATGTTGGTCGCCAGAGATGTAGCATTTGGTGCGCTCGAGAATGAAACCACTCACTATTATCTCAAACAATTTAGAGGCAGCTGACAGATTAGTGATTCCTCGATAGTTTTTAACGTCACGTTTGTCTTTTTTCTTGTGTACCGGAACCATCAAATTCTTGATGGCATTATTTACCATCAAGGACGTTATTTCAAAAATATCCCCGTCTACAAGGTTCGTAGGGACGTCCAAAACAACGGAGTTAAGTTCACTTGGGTTAATACTTTCAGCAGCAAACACTGACGAAAAATGAGTAGCAAAAATTTCACATTGCTCCTTACTTATAGATGTTTCAACATCGTTCAAAAACACGCTAGCTGGCATAGTAGTATTTTTCCTCTTTGAATTTACATAGCTCCAAAAACTCTTGGGGTTTCGCCTTAAGTAAGTTTGTACCCGTAAAACGTAAGATTTGTAGAGTGACGAGTTAAGTTTACGGTACTCATTACATGCGAAGTGAAAACTACGCTTATTTGCCAGGGAACGGTATTGCCGGAGTTTACGCTGCGAAGCATTTCGTGTTCGTTTTAGTTTTCGTAGCAAACCAGAGCTCCATGGAGGAGAAACAGCGGGACGACGATATGGAACATTCGTGTCCATCCAATCATTCAGTACAGCGCACAACATTTCAGCCATTTCATCAGCACTCAGTCCATCAAAAAGAACATCCCAGTCAATGGCAGAAAGAAAATCCCAAAGAGCATCGAAGTCAATTTTGTTATAATCTAACGCCAGCAAAACATTCTCATTCACATCATGCAAAGATACAGCGTCATCAACTAAAGATGGTACACAGAAAACCAGTGGCGGGTGATGAAGGTCAATTGGTAAGAGTGGTGAAACAGAACTCGAGATTTCAACTGGAAGATCCGTTGGGCTAAAGAACAAATCGAGAATGCGTCCTAGGTGATTGTGCACGAGATTTCTTTGATGCATGTTGAAGAAATCCATACCATCAATCAATATCGTGCTAGCTCTCGATGAAGATATAGTGTTCACGGGTTGAATCTTGCCATCAGAATAATTCCAGGTCCCTCCAGGCTGATTATACTTTTGTTTGGAGGAACATAAATGGTACAAAGCAAGAGTCGTTTGGAACCAATCTTCATCGATACACATACCTGTTTTAACGTTTCTCCGCTGGACACTTCAACACTGCTACTGATAAACCGATGATGCACAGCAATTAGAACTCCTCCGAAACGACATTTACTGCTGTTCATTTGGCTTCGGTCACATCGGTATACATAAAAATTGGTCCCAAAAAGCCGCGTCGTCGAGCCCCGTCTCAATTAAAATGATGACGTCAAAGTTGCAATCCATAGCCCACGGACGTTTTGGTAATAAACCCATAAATTACTATGTTCGGGGCATCCAAGTATTCTTCTCTCAAGCTGTGATTGTTGAGGTGCGTCAGGAATCAGTGGAAAATGTCTGGAAACGGTGGGCGAATCAGGTCTTGACGGACAAATAGCACATTCGTACTTGCCTGTATTCACGTTTTGGAAGACCCTTTCCCCACACCCACACGCAGGGTCGGGACGGCTGCTGGTCGCTGGCTGGAATGACTCGACTACGGTATGGGGGTTGAGGGCTTCCATAGTGCTGTGTTCGGAGCGTCCCGGTGTTCGTCTGTCGAGCTGTGTTTGCTGAGATGCGTCAGGAATCAATGAGCAAATGCTGGAAACGGAAGGCGGATCAGGTCTTGGTGGGCAATTAGTGGATTCGTACTTGCCTGTATTCACGTTTTGGAAGACTCTTTCCCCACTCCCACACGTAGGGTCGGGACGGCTGCTGGTCGCTAGCTGGAATGACTCGACTACGATGGGGGGGTTGAGAGCTTCCATAGTGCTATGTTCGGTGCGTCCCGGGGTATAAACGTGTGAAGTACTGTAATTTATCGTTTCATGCTCACTGAAGGCGGTGTAATGGATGTTGGTGTCAAATAAACTGCTGACGGTTTCCGAAAATTTTGGGCAGAGTTGTCTTCTAATTCACGGAGCATGATTCCTTCCGGCCACGTCGATGAATCCAGTGCGTTTGACTTTAATGATGGGTCCAGTCCGACTTTGAATGAGACAAAGGTCATGCTGCTGGTGTCAGTTCCTTTGGCAACCAGTTTGACAACCTCCGGGTCCTGGGTAGTGTCAAGGTTTGCTCTCACCATTGCCAGAACTTCCTCATTTGTAACATTCGGCCGTATTCGAGACAGGTAGAGCCAAAATTTGTTCGCTGGCTTTGCGCAGACTGGAACGGACTTCACACTGTTGTCTAGCTGCTTAGAACCAGATTGGCATTCGGTTACTTTATGTGCCGAATCAGGTCCACGAAGCCGTTTGGCAGCTCGGATAGGACCGATATGGGGCCAGCTCTTAATCGATGCTTAATACAAGGCACGGGCTTTTGAGACAACTGTTTTATTTCGGTGTGCAGATTGCTTATTGCCTCTGTGAGAGACACCAGCGGTGATTTTTCTTCGGCCACTTTTGTTATGGAACGGAGATGTAAATTTTCGAACAGCTCAGCACATTTGTCACACATCCAGAACAAATTCTTGCGGTGAGGCGAGAAATATCCCAAAAGAGCCCAAGACACATTCGCACATGTCATGTGAAACATGCAACCACAATATCCGCGGCAAGAAACGAATTCAATGCCAGCGATCGCTTCGCAGCACTTGGCGCAATTTTTTTCTCCGTTCATCGTCACACACGTTGTTTGTATGTTGTATGCACACACAGCAATAACGCAAGAAACAGCCCAACGGGGACGGATTTGGCTCAATGCGAATGACAATAGGCTTGCTATTGGCCAGCAGACAATGGGTTGCGAAGCGATCAAAATGCGATGACACAGCAAATGACACAACACATGCAAATTAAAACCCAAATTACTTACGCGACCAGACAAACAAAATTTATTTCGTAGGAACGGACGATACAATAAAAAATTAAGCGCCACAAAATAAACCCAATTTAAAACGGGTAAAACACGAGTTACTTGAACAATTACGACAAACAATGAAGTTACTTCATCAGCGATTTCAACTAAACTATTATGAAGCTAAATAAAAATAATCGGTGTGAATTTGAAAAAAATAATGCGTTTACTTTACAATTTTTACGGTTGTTCGGTTCGGCACGGTATTTTTATTCAAATGTATTTTCTTTTTAATTCTCTTGGCTTGCATACAAAACTTGGAATTCTACTTAGCTTGGAGAAAAAACCAAAATGATTAAACTTTCCAACATAAGATATCAAATTTATTTTGGTGGCACTCTCTAAGTGACAATATTAATTGGCATTTAAAGTTATCGTGATATGTCAATCAAGTTCTACAGATTTATTATTTAGGCCAGATTTAGTCGTTAATACACTACACAGTGTCCAGACTGCCAAAATAGGCTAATCCGTCTGTAGTTTTGTTGAAAAAGGAGAAATTTTCTCACTTGGGTCAATCCTTGACAACCAAGCTCTTTCGCAGTTCTAACTTGACACATAACATGAAAAAAAAACAAGAAAATACGAATCCGTAAGGCGTAAAGCGCAAACCAACTAGCTTATTATGACAAATAATGTTGATATGGGAGGCTGATTTCCCTTTAGCCTTTAGCCAAAAGCTTCTAATTAAAATATGAATAGCCAAAAAACTCGTAAGATCAGCTTATGATTATGAGAAAGGATTTTTTTTTTGTTAAAAATAACTGTGGGTATGGTTTTTTTTATTTAGTCACACGGCATACCACATGACTAATACTTGAGTGTAAATAAACCTAAGAATTTCATAAGGTACAACTAATCAAAGATGCTTTTGAATTTCATAAATGTGACATATAAATGGATTTTGTTTTACACCACATTATTCTTTTACGCCTTTAGCCTTTCCTGTGTTAAAGTTTTCATATGGGTTAGTGGTCAAGCCACTGGACCCGTAATTTACACGTTCTAAGTTCGATTCCAGGTTTCACCTTATTTTTATTTTTTCACCATAATTATATTTCATAAAGCAAATTAATGAAATTCATACAGATTTCGTGTGGCAAAAAATCATAATGCCATCTTATGAATATCGAGACTTTATTTCGCTGAGTGTACGAATATTGTATGGTTGTGTATTCAATCTAACACCCATTGGCGGCAACGGTATTATTAAAGAAATCTATTCGCAGCAATCCTTCAAGTGACCATTAAGGCTGTGAACCATTTGGCGAAAATTTTTAACTTTTGGTTAAAATTTGACAGTTCGTTGGTTATTTCCCCTCAAATAGATAAAATTTAACTATGAATTCGACCCATTTGAAATTTTGACAGATGCATAGTTATTTGGAATTCGACATGGAGTTTTCATAAGGGCCAATGTCGCAAACGTGAACAATGGTTTCTTCCACAAATTTCTTGAAAATGCTAGCTCACTCAAGTAAACTACCACTTCTATTGTAAAGGGGAACTCCTCTTCTGTACCATCATCGTGATACTACACGCAGAGAAAATTGACCTCTTTGATTTAAAAAATAAAATTATTGACCTGTTTTGTAACTTCAAATATTTTTATTTTTAAATTCAATACTTTATTTTTGTTGCTTCAACAATTCTGATTGTTGTTTCAAAACCAAATGCTAAGAAAAAAAATCTATTTTCAACAAGCTATATTTTTGTGCTCAAAAATAATTTCAATCAATTTAAAAAAAATTGCAGATTAAAAAACCAACCACTCCCTAACAATTACTGTTTTACAGTTGTAACAATGTATGAGTAGGTTTTCAATGTAGACTAGAAATAGAGCTCGCTGTCAAATCACTTTGGGATCTACAAATAACTATCGAGCTGTCAAAATTAACCATGCTCCAGAGCTGGGTTATTTTCAACCGGAGGGGAAATTACTATCGAACTGTCAAATTTTAACCAAAAGTTAAAAAATTTCGCCAAATGGTTCACAGCCTAAAAGCAGCTTTAATCCTGCAGCTAGAAAGTGACAGCTCTAATGCAGATCTAGCAACCCATTTTATTTTTGCATTAGAGTGACCATTTCCATATTGGGGCGGTTTCAAAAATCGATTTTTTTAGTTCCGAATTTAACATAACAAAATATAATCATATAGAACTTACCAATCGTAAAAATGAAAATTTTCGTAATTAATTGCATGCACTCACGACGAAATGAATGCAATCTTTAAAAAAATAACTGTTGATACCCGTGACGTAACACAAGTATCCAGACAATCTACGAAAAAACAGAAGAAACATTATACCCATTTTCTTTTCACGCACATACACACATGTAGTTAAATGATAGATCAGAGTAAAATTGTTTATCGAGTCAAACAAACGCGTTTTTTTTTATTTCTCGTTCAAAGAAACGAATCTACTGAAACCGAAACTCTTGCTTTACAGTCCATTTTTTCCGGAGTGTCGAGGACTTTTTTTGGTCCTTCGAGCCGGATAGTTTCGGTTTGCGATCAACTGTAACGATTGCATTTCGATTCCGCGAGGGAGTATTCAGGAAACTCAACCGATTTGCAGCGACTGGAAAGGATAGGACGCCATTGTTGGTGGCGAATTACGCAGCTGCCGATCGGCTGGTTTTTTGCAGTTCTTGAATGCGCTAGTGCGGATGCTAGTGGCATATTCGTCGAAAACGGAAGATACGAAATCCAGAGTTGTTAGGCTGCTGAATCAAATCACACAACTGTGTACGTACCCGCTCCTGTGCTTTCAGTGAAAACAATATGGCCGCCTACTGAGAAGAAAACCTATAGTGTTTTTCGCAATTACCGTTTCCCCAAGTGGAACGTTCCTAGTGTTTTCGAATTGATGATGCCATAGATCATTGCATGGAATTGCGGAGATGAATAAGCACGATGAGCCTGCCACGTACACCGGTTGTGACAAGAAGTGCGAAGGATAAAAACACTGGTGGAGAAAATCCAGTCGGTGGAACTGTCACGCCAGAAAAAGAAAACAATCAAAACAGTGAACAAGTGTCGATCAGTGAACAGAAGAAAATCAAGAAGGTAAAAGAAGCAAAGAAGAAGATGGCTGCAGAATACAAAGTGATACAAAACCAGCTGAGTGCGCTAAGTAGGAAGTTGGGGCGAGTGAAAACAGCCGTAGAAGCTGACACTGACGATCCCAATCAGAGTCTGGAATGCAAACAGTTTTTGCAGCTTCAGCTTAAGATTGTCGAAAATGTGAATGCCGACTACAACGTTCAACAACAACGAGCTCACGGCCTTGACATTAGCGAAGAGGATCGTGCGGGGCTGGAGACATCAAGTATAGAATTCGAAGCGCTCTACGGTGAGTTATATATTGTCCTTACTAAATTGTTGGAAGCGTCCATGAAAAAGGAAGATCCGTCAGTTCATGCATCCTCATCACCAACTGTGAGCGTGTCCCAGCTTCCGGCGTTGAAAGTACCGCTTCCATCGTTTGATGGATCGTACGAAAACTGGTTCGCGTTTAAATCCATGTTTACGACTATCATGGGCCGCTACAGTACAGAGTCGCCAGCTATTAAATTATACCATCTCCGTAATTCATTAACGGGAAAAGCAGCGGGAATCATTGATCAAGAGATCATTAATAATAATGACTACAACGCAGCTTGGGTGACACTGGCTGAACGTTTTGAAGACCGTCGGCTTATAATAGATAAGCATATTGATTCGTTGTTCGACTTACCAAAGCTTACTAATGAAAACGCGATTGATATGAGGAAACTGCTGGATACGTGTACAAAGAACGTGGATGCCTTGAAAAATCTCGAACTACCTGTATCCTGTCTCGGCGAAAGAATGTTAGTGAACCGCATTGCTCTTAAGCTCGACAACGACACTCGCAAGGCATGGGAGCTCAGTCAAGTTTCGGACACTTTGCCCAGCTATGAATCGACGTTGGATTTTCTTCGCGAGAGGTGTCGAGTACTCGAAAAGATTCGCCCGCTCTCCAAACCGGCCATCAAGCTTTCAACGAGAATCCAGTTGCAAAGGCCTGTAGAATCAAAAATACGTTCAAGTTCATTAGTCGCCTCAACCGATACGTGTTTGCATTGTTCTGCGAGTCACGAACTGTGGAAATGCGAAACCTTCAGAAAAGCGAGTCTATCCGATCGATACGATACACTTCGGCGGACCGGTGCATGTTTCAACTGTTTGCAAAAGGGGCATCGTACGCTGGAATGTTTATCGAAGCACTCGTGTAAGAAATGCAACAAACGTCATCACACTACGTTGCATCCAACTGATAATCAGCAGAAGAAGTCAGATGATTCTACAGGTGAAAGTTCTCAATTGAAATCCGAGAAGAAGACTGGAGCACCGCCACCGAAAGAACATGATACAGCACCAAACGATATCGAAACACTATCCTCTCTCTGTACTCAACCAAAGGAAACTGGAAAGCAAGTATTACTTTCAACAGCGGTTGTTCTCGTGCATGGAAAAGGCGACGTGTACCCTTGTCGGGTTCTTTTGGATTCCGGTTCGCACTCGAATTTCATAGCAGAGCGCTTTGCAACATTGCTAGCTCTGAATAAGAAGCCCGCGAACGTTTCAATAACTGGTTTGAACGACATTCATACCAAGGTTCGACTGAAGGTTCACGCGAAAATCAAATCTCGTATAAGCGACTTCGTGGCTTGTCTTGAATTTTTCATTGTACCCAGGATAACAGGTCAACTACCTTTAACTAAAGTGGATTGTATCAATCTTATGATACCAGAAAACATTGAATTAGCTGACCCCAACTTCAGCATTCCTGATCGAGTGGACATGCTACTAGGAGCGGAAATATTTTTTGAAATGTTGAAGTCAGGTCGCAACACTACTGCAATCCTACAAGATACTCAATTTGGTTGGGTGTTGAGTGGTCCAATTCCCAGTAAGGTTCCAGAGAAGCTACAATCTTTCGTCGTCACTGCTGAAGACAATCTCAACGAAATAGTACGAAGTTTCTGGCAAATTGAATCATGTGGCGACACCGATAAGAAGAACTCACAGTCGGACGAGATCTGTATGGACTACTTTCGTGAAACACACAAGCGTATCGAAGGAGGACGGTACGTCGTCCGTCTTCCATTCAACGAATTGAAAGAGCAGTTGGGCGATTCCAGGGCTATGGCAGAAAAGCGATTCCTTGCTCTAGAGAAGCGACTAGATAATGCACCGGAGGTAAAGGCGCAGTACATTTCTTTCCTGAAAGAATATGAGATGCTCGGACATATGTCAGCGAAAGAAGCAACAGAAACCAACGATCCGAAGTCCGCATACTACTTACCTCACCATTACGTATTGAAACCAACTAGCACAACCACACGGCTTCGCGTTGTATTTGATGGTTCAGCACCAAGACACAGGAATCAGCATCAATCAGATCCAACTGGTGGGCCCAACGGTGCAAAATGATTTAATATCGATATTGCTAAACTTTTCTTCACACAAATTCGCCTTTACTGCCGACATTCCAAAATGTTATCGGCAAGTAAGAATCCACGAGGATGACGCCCGGTACCTTCAAATATTCTGGCGTGAAGATCGAAGTCAGCCGATTCGTGTCTACGAACTACGAACCGTAACTTACGGGATTACATCATCACCATTTTTGGCAACAATGGCGCTTCGCCAACTTGCTGAAGATGAGGAGGAAAGGTACCCGCTTGCGGCCATGGCGGTCAGAAAATCATTCTATATCGACGACGTGCTTACAGGGGCTAGTACATTAGAAGAGGCGACGGAACTCAAGAACCAAGTGATTGAATTACTTGGACAAGGTGGCTTCAAGGTGCATAAATTCTGCTCAAACTCGGAGTTACTATTGACCACTATTCCAGAAGATCAACGAGAGACCGGTGTGGACTTAACGGATCCCACCGTTAACGCGATCATGAAGACTTTGGGCATTGCCTGGAATCCCAAGGAAGACAGTTTCTCATTTACCGTTACGGTTTATCCTGAATCAGGTACTGTGCTAACCAAGCGAATGATTCTTAGTCAGATCGCCAAAATCTTCGACCCGTTGGGATTCGTTGGACCCGTAATCACCACTGCGAAATTGATTATGCGAGAACTTTGGGCATTGAATATGGAGTGGGACCAGCCGGTCCCGCATGTATTTGCGAAGCTGTGGATAGACTTTCGTGAACAGTTACATCACTTGAACAATGTGAAGATTGCAAGATGGTTTCTTAGTGACGAAGCCTATAGCTATGAGCTCTACGGATTTGCGGATGCATCAGACTTGGCATACGGTGCCAATCTGTATGCTCGAACGGTACGAAACGATGAAACAGTTGTAATGAAGTTGGTGTGCAGCAAGTCTCGGATTTTACCAAGAAAGAAGAATAACCAGAAAGAGCTTACAACACCCAAGGCAGAACTACAAGCAGCTCTGTTGCTGTCTCAGCTCACTGTGAAGTTAATAGCGGCTGTCAATATGGTTTTTGGATCGGTAACATTATCGTCAGATTCACAGATAGTCCTCTGTTGGTTGCAAAAATCTCCAGGGTCGCTGACCGTATTCGTTGGAAATCGCGTCAGGCAAATTCAGCAGTTGACTAGCGGTTTTACTTGGCAGTACATTCCTTCGAAAGAAAATCCCGCCGATCTGATATCTCGCGGGGTGTCGCCATCGGAGCTTCCAGAGTGCAAGCTTTGGTGGCATGGGCCAAACAGATTGCATTGCGTTCAACCATACATCGAGCAACCAATACCATTGTCACAAGATGAAATACCAGAACTACGTAGAACGGTACTAATAGCTACATTCGAATCGTCCAGGCTACCAATATTCGATAGAATAAGTCGGTACACTATAATCCATCGCTCAATGGCATATGTGATTCGATTTTGCGATTATATTAGAAGCGGTCGCAAACAGCTAACGAAAGAATTTCCTACGGTATCGGAAATGCAACGGGCAACAACCTTGATCACTCGGATGGTTCAAAACGAAGTTTTTCACGTGGAGCTACAGGCATTGAAAGGTGACAAAGAATGCAAAATAACTTTCCAAAATATGAATCCATTCATCGATACGAACGACGGAGTATTGCGAGTTGGTGGACGCTTAAGGAACGCAACTATACCGTACGAACATCGCCATCCAGCGCTTCTTCCAGAGAAACATCCGCTCACAATCACGCTGATACGTCATCTCCATCGCACCAATATGCATCTTGGGATCGTCCGGCAACAGTATTGGCCACTCAAGACAAAGAACGTTATCCGACAGGTGATACACCACTGCATACCATGTTTTCGAATGAGGCCCAAGAAATCCACACAACTAATGGGAGAACTTCCAGACTACCGTGTACAGCCTTCTCCAATATTTTTACATACTGGTTTAGATTTTGCAGGACCCTTCAGCCTTCGATCAAGTGCAGTAGCAAGGAACCCGACGACTACCAAGGGTTACGTTTGCTTATTTGTTTGCATGGCCACTCGGGCCCTACACCTTGAGGCGGTTTCAGACCTTAGTTCGGATGCATTCATGGCTGCGCTCCAGCGGTTCGTTAGTCGCCGTGGCCTAGTATGGAAATTATACTCCGATAACGCGACTAATTTTGAAGGCGCCAACAATCAATTAAATCGTCTAGCAGAACTATTTCGCATCGAGCAGCATAAACGTGCTGTAAATGAATACTGCGCTCCAAGGGGAATTGAATGGTCATTCATTCCTCCACGTAGCCCACATTTTAGGGGGATTTGGGAGGCGGTAGTGAAATCAGTAAAATCACATTTGAAGTTCATTCTCGCCGAACGTCGTTTGACTTTTGAGGCATTGTCTACTGTTCTAACCCAGGTAGAAGCAATATTGAACTCCCGCCCCCTTACACCTGCATCGGATGACCCAAATGATCTGTCTGCTATTACCCCAGCTCATTTCATAATAGGGAGGGAATTCCAATCTATCCCGGAACCATCGTACGTCAGCATTCCTCAAGGCAGATTGTCACGTTGGCAGCTCATACAGGACATGAAGCAGAAGTTTTGGAAAATGTGGATGAATGATTACCTCCATGAACTACAGAAACGTCAACGAGATCTGAAGGTCACCGAGTTCAAAATCGGTTCTATGGTAGTCATCGTCGATGAGAATGCGCCGCCGCTTAAGTGGGCGCTTGCCCGCATAATCGAGTTGCATCCAGGTAAAGATGGGAACACACGTGTGGTGAGTTTGCAAACCGCAACTGGTACCACTAGAAGAGCCGTTAAGAAGATCTGCCTGTTACCGCTAGACAACGAAGAAGACGGTGATCCTATGTAATTGATGTTTTGAAATTGCCAATTTCAACGCCCCGGATGATGTTGATACCCGTGACGTAACACAAGTATCCAGACAATCTACGAAAAAACAGAAGAAACATTATACCCATTTTCTTTTCACGCACATACACACATGTAGTTAAATGATAGATCAGAGTAAAATTGTTTATCGAGTCAAACAGACGCGTTTTTTTTAATTTCTCGTTCAAAGAAACGAATCTACTGAAACCGAAACTCTTGCTTTACAGTCCATTTTTTCCGGAGTGTCGAGGACAATAACTTTGTTAAACCGCCCCTTAGGTATGCAACCAGCAATCTAATCCGCCCGTTAGGTAAGCAACCATCTAAGTGCAGCTCATGACATGGTGAATGTGCACCTGAAATTGCAAGACTCACACGCATATACAGTGACCGGCGGAAAAAGAGATCATTCCGTAATGAATTTGTAAATGTTTACAAAAGTCATAGATTTGCAAAAAAGCTGGGCGTTGTGATACGTCTTGTCATAAGATAGTTTCTACTGCTGTTTTTTTTTGCGTGTTGGAATCATGTTTCAAAATTATGTACAATTATAAATGTCCTGACTATAGGCGGAAACCAACTACAACTTTATTAACTTCGTAATGACCACAAACTCATTCAGAAAATTACAGCATTTGTGGAAAAATAAATAAAGGCTTAACCACCAGCACTGAAAACGTCAACAAAGTAGTCTCTGTTAGCAGCCGCGCTAAGACGCGCATGAGTGAAAAATTGATTATTTGTGTACAAAAAGAAGTGATTTTTTATGTTTTTCTGTGCCAAGTGCTAGATGTGAGTATTTTCCAAATAATGTTGGCGGATTTCCATACATCTCAAGAGATTTCTGCCTAAAAAGATGAAATTTTCTCTGCGCAGAATATGGAACTAATTTTGACCGTATGTTCTTTATTCTGCGCATAGGTTAACAAAATGAGTCCCAGAAGAAAAAACATGCTCTAAACTCCTCAGCAAGCCGAATCGGCTATTTCGATGGTGAAAAGAGGTTATTCTATTCGAAAGGCATCCAAAACACAAAATGTTCCGAAGTGTGTTGGAAAACACACTGACAGCTGCGCTGGCTCGTGGTTCCGTTTGTCGTCGTCAAGGAAAACTAACCGTTCTAACCAAGGAAGAGGAGAATCGTATTGTGCAGTGGATAATTGATTCAGCAAAGGTCGGCTTGCCGGTAGATACCCAACGTTTAAAAAAATCCGTGGCACATTATCTTGGTATCACTCGCAAGTCCAAGAATCCTTTCGGTGAGAGAGCTCCTGGACGCAAGTTGTTAAAACTAAGCAGATGCTAATTTGGCAGGAGTGAATCTGAAACGATGATGAGTTTCAAGAATAAAACTCATACAATATTCCAAATAAAATAGCATAGCATAGGTAACACGAAGTTTTTTTTATGCGCAGAATTAGGAACATTTCAAAAAAATGATGCGCAGAATTAGGAACAATATAACATATCCCTAAAACGCTTCTCTTCGTGTGTTCATTTTATATTTTATAAACTTTTATATTTTTTATTCATACTTACTTACTTGAACTACACATTTGCCAAAAAAAAAAACAATATTAAAAAAAAGGTTGTTATGCTATGTTTGCGTCGAAAATGTCTTAAGCGCGCAGAATATGGTACCTTCACGGTAAACATGGAAGTTTGGTTTGGCTTACTGGTAATGTTTTTTTTTATTACACAAACGAAAATTATCAACCATTTCAGAAAAACTATTTTTATAGGGTATGACGAAAAAGAGATCAATTTCAAAATTCAACAGAAAAATCTGTGACAATCAAGTAAGGCCGGAACAAATCTTATTTTTTTCTTTTGTCAGTCCCCCCTTCAAAATTTGCGATTATCATGAAGGGGGAAATAAAAACAATCAGAGTATATTTCTGATTTCTTGCACTGGGAGTTGCGCTGCTCCCTCAACCACGATCACTACACTGAGGCAAAAGAACTTAAGAATTCTATAAGAATCGCTTATGAATTTGCGACAAAAGAATCTGTTATGAAAATCATTAGTTTAACTTATGATTGGGAAGGGGAATGTGAGGATATTTTTACTTAAGATTTTTATTACTTGCCGTATGAAAACCATAATCAGGTTTTATGAATGACACTAGCATTTACTAATGAAAATCATAATGCTTACTTATGAATTTCATTGCAAACTTGTTGTGAATTTCATAATCATGATATACGAATCTCACAGTTTAAATGTAAATGTTTTTATCACTAAAATCATTAATTTATCAATATTTATTCACCTTTTAAATAATGAACAAAGTTTGATAAATTAAGATGTCTTTGTTGGTAAAATATTTAATCATTTTTTTTATTGTATGAAAATCGGATTAACAGACTTTACAGCATAGGTTTATTCATTTTGTCTACTTGGTTGCTGCTGGCATCTTTGGCGAAAGGATGACCCGCTTGAATTTCATGCTTATACGAATGGAGATCCTGTTAAAATAAAACATTGAACTTTTTACGTTATACAGGGGAAAAAGAAAACAAAACTTACATCGACTGGATTTTCGATTTTCTGCTGTTTATTTCATGGCCTGATCACGTCCAGTAGAATCTGGAATCTGTCTTTCCTCAGCAAGCAATTTTCAAGGCGTATTGAAGGAAATCAATTGAAATAGCATATAGAGGCGTGAAGTAATAAAAACTAGATGAAAAATAATTACATTTCGCTGCCGCCAATCTAAAACCCAGCCCCAAATTTGATTCGTGTCAAACGGAAGCGAATACTTAGAAAACAGTGCACAAAAAGAACTTTTATTCAGCGTTAGCAAATCGACTGAACGTAGGTTTATCTGCGGAAACAGTGCGATGCACACAACCGGTAACTCCGATTTCAAATCTGCGATTAAACGCTGTTCGTTTAATACGAAGCTTACAAGTTCCGCCATTTTGCCGAACTGATTTTTGACTGAAAATGATGACTTCAACGACGCTCTGGAAATCATAAGTAGCGCTTATGAAATGCATAATTGATGGTTATGCAATTCATAAGTAGCTTATAAAATAAAAATCATCCTATTTCATAAGTCATGTCTTATGAAATTCTTAAGTTCTTTTGCCTCAGTGTACGAGTGTTTTAAAAAAAAGAAAAAAAAAAATCAAAAAAAAATAAATAAAACTCACCACACCACATTATGCGATTTTTTTTTTTTTTTTTTCTCTCGATCCCCCTCCCCCCGCCGAGAAAAAAAAAAATTTTTTTTTTTTTTTTTTTATTTTTATATGCCCCCCCCAACAAAAAAATAAACACCCCCCCAATAAAAAAGGGAAAAAAATTGTGCCCAAAAAAAAGAGAATTTATTATAGTAGTGAAATAACCGAAACATGTATGTCTCTCACTGTTGGTTCGGAATAAAAAACAATATGTAAATATTTATATGACGTAGTATCATAAGTATGCATATTTGTACACAAATAGTATTCATGAATTGCATGAAAAGTTAAATTTATTAAAATTGTCATGCAATTCCTATAAACTAGATGCATTCAAATCTCAAACATTCGACGTTCAAGCATTGTTTACATTAGGTGTTTCAGCTTTTTTCGCGTATTACTTGACAAAGGTGCGTACTTATGACAGCTACCACGCCGTGTAAATACATGTTGTTTTTTATTCCGAGTCAAAAGTGAGAAAAATATACTTTTTTCGATTTTCTCCATAATAAAATAAATTTACTATCTTTTCGACACAATTCGTCGCTCTATTCAATCCAGGGTCCATGAATATAATTCATTGGAACAGCGATCATATGTCAGTCCCATACTAATCCTCGTTCCCAACGGGTAAGAAACCTATTAAAACTGGTTTCTTACTGCTTTCTGAAAATGATACTCGAAAGCTAAGAACATGTATGATCGTATGTTAAGAAAATGGTGAAACAAATTTCACTGCCTATCGGTGGGAATCGATCCCACACCTCCCAGTACGCTAGAAGGGCACTCTACCACTATGGTATGGTGGACGTGATGATAACCTCATCAATTTATCGAAGCACTGATGCGACGGTCAAACTCCCCCAGTACGCGAGATGCAATTAAAAAAAAAAATCACCATTTTCTCATCAAATGATTCTTCACACGCTTTCGAGTATCGTTTTCAGAAATTGAAATAAAGTTTTGACTCAACAATAGTAATTTTCATGAATATAGCGTCACTCGTCTTGAATGTACTCTAAGCTGGGGAACCGAGGTGAAGTAATAATGGGTTGAGGTGTGTGAGTGGTACCAATGTAAAAAACATGGAAGCCTCACAACTACTGAACCAAATGATGATCATCAACCGAGTAAGAGCAAGGCTGTGCCTATAAAAACTAAAAGTTTGCCTCATCCTTGAATCGCTTTAGCGTCGACTAGAGCGCTCTTGATCGTCAACTGTACCGAATGGAAATTTCAAGGAACTGTCGGAAGCGGAGCGTTTTTTGATCAAAATGTCTAATTTTGTAGTTTTCCGCTTGATGCTTTGTCTAATATTTTCCAGAGCCCAAAAATCACATGTTATAATCCCTTTTACCTGCATTATTATCAATGTTCGTTGTTGAAAGGATACAAATTCTTATGTGCGAAGTGTCTTGCTAGTAATCCCAGTGTAACGCACAATAAAATTTATATTTGTGGATTCTGCTACACATAACTGCCAAAACACGCAGAATCGAAGCAGTCTAATGCTTTGGCGAAGGGTAAGAAATAATGTAAATTTTTGAAATGTACGGTTTGATATTTTGAATTTTTTTATTACAAACCTTAAGTTTTGAAGGACAGTTTGAATAATCTACAACAAACAAGGTTATCCTATGATGTCTGTGGATGTTTCAGAATATTAATTGAATATGTTAGAACATTTATCGTAGCTTTGTTTAGCCCTAAAGGCTACGATTACTACCGTATATCTAAAGTTCTGAACTCAAGGCCAGTTTTTATGAGCCTGAACATCCCGAGATAATCTGATAATGACTGGTGAGCTTACAGAAGCTTATCTGAATGCACGGTGGCCACAGAACCGGGGAAACCGGGAATTTTAAAAAACCGGGAGAAACCGGGAAAAAACCGGGAATTTATGTTCACATGATAAATTTTAATTTAGGTTGTGTGTGATTATCATCGTACCTCTAGTTATTCCTATCTTAGCGTGTCCATCCATAACGATCTGTGAAATTCTAGAGTGTGTCAATTGATCTACCTTCTATGAATATCTTGGCTCATTCTCGAAGTGTGTCGCAACGTGTGTTCTGACGTCTAATCTCTTTTCTCTTTCAAGCGCATAGAAACTATAGGACTTGCTGTCAGGCAAACGTTTCCCTATCAAAACAATTTGAAAGAAAAGGGACCTGCGAATGTTTCGAAATCTCCTTATCCCGTTTTGTCGTTTTGGCTACGCGTTCCATTTTTTTTTTTTTTTTTTTTTTTGCAGGAGGTCTGTATTTTCTTCGTTCAATATCTCTTCCTCTGTTAGCTGTTCATACTGACTATCAAAACCATCAAATATTCGAGCACATCAATAGATCATTGCACGATGGCGTCATCAATGCAGTTTTGACAGTTCAGGCAGCTTGTTTACGTGGACTTAGGATATTTTCGGTAAGATCGGTTTGAGATTTTGTGATCTAAATTTATTATGATTAAAGTAAAACAGCCGGAAAACAGAAACCAGTGCTTATTACTACATCATTTCCTGAATCTAATCATTCAAAATCCAGAAAAAAAGTCAATGAAAAATTTCGTTTGAGCGGTTCAAATTCTAACACCTGGAAAAAAAAGCTTCCTGAACTGTCAAAAAAGTGAGGTTAATGTATTCCGTGCAATGATCTATATCGAAAAAAAAACTGTTTCGGAACTCGGCTCTCCTTTTGACATTTTTTTTTCTATTCGAATTCAAACTTGATAAATCGAAATGTTTTGTTCTCGCCGAAGAAGAAGTGGGTAGAGATGAATTTTATTTCCTAGTGTAAAATTGGGTTTACACTTCAAGAAAACTGTAATTTGTGTAGACTTATTTCCTGCCACGGGAATTCAAATCCCGGGTTCCATTTAAAACACACAAGCGCACAAATCCAGTGACGCTTTTCCCTACCTGTAAACCAGTCTTGAACCGGGAAATTTTTTACATTTAGTCCGAGAAAACAGGGAAAAAAACCGGGAATTTGAAAATGAAAATTGAGTGGCCATCCTCTGAATGTGTTTGAATGCATATCGTTACCTTTCATAGATTATGAAGCTAATTTTACGACTATAGATCCTAAATTCTGAACTCAAGGGCAGTTTTGATGACCTAGAACATCCCAAGATATCTCATTATATCGGTTGATCTTCCAAAAGACTCACTTAATTTTGTCAAATACATATTGTTACTTTGTTTAGTCCAAAAAGCTGCAGATTTTAAGCTACAATTCAAAATTTAAAATCTACAGCTGTAGATTTTAAGTTTTGAATTCCAGGAAAGTTTGGATAACCTAGAATATCCGAAGATTATCTTATAATTGTTGAAAAACCTCCCAGACGTCGTAAAGAGGCGCTTGCTGAACTTATTTAATCAGTTCCTGGAAAGCAATATTGTTCCGGATGAATGGAGGCAGGTTAGAGTTATAGCTATACAAAAACCCGGGAAAGCCGCGTCGGATTACAACTCTTATCGTCCAATTGCGATGTTGTCGTGTATACGGAAGCTGCTAGAGAAGATGATTCTCCATCGGCTCGACAAATGGATTGAATCTAATGGCTTTCTATCTCATACACAATTTGGTTTCCGCAGAGGCAAAGGAACGAACGATTGTCTTGCGCTGCTCTCAACAGAAATACAGCTGGCCTATGCTCAAAATGAGCAAATGGGTTCAGTTTTCATGGACATTAAGGGGGCTTTTGATTCAGTTTGTGTAGACGTCCTTTCAGACAAATTCCACGAGTGTGGCCTTTCACCATTATTAAACAACTATTTGTACAATTTGTTGTCTGAGAAACATATGAGCTTTTCTCATGGGTCTTCGACAACTTCACGAATTAGCTACAAGGGTCTCCCCCAGGGCTCTTGTTTAAGCCCCCTTTTTTATAATTTTTATGTTAGAGACATCGATAGCTGCCTCATGGAAAATTGCACGCTAAGACAGCTTGCGGATGACGCCGTTGTTTCATTTGTAGGACCAGGGGCGAACAACCTGCAGGGACCGTTGCAGGATACCCTAGACAATTTGTCTACCTGGGCTGTAAAGCTGGGTATCGAATTCTCCCCGGAGAAAACAGAGTTAGTTGTTTTTTCTAGGAAGCGTGATCCAGCACAGATTACGCTTCAACTCATGGGTAAAATAATAACTCAAAGTTTGTCTTATAAATACCTAGGGGTCTGGTTCGATTCTAAATGCACCTGGGGAAAGCACATTAAGTATCTGCATCAGAAATGCCAGCAGCGAATAAACTTCATGCGTACTATCACCGGAACATGGTGGGGAGCCCACCCGGAAGATCTGATAAAGCTGTATCGTACAACGATTCTGTCGGTTCTCGAGTACGGTAGCTTCTGTTTTCAATCCGCCGCGAATACTCATATTCTGAAGCTGAAGCGAATCCAGTACCGTTGTCTTCGTATCGCGTTAGGCTGCATGAACTCAACTCATACTATGAGTTTGGAGGTATTAGCAGGAGTTCTTCCTTTATCAGATCGTTTTGTGGAGCTATCGTTCCGGTTCCTCATCCGCTGTGAGGTGCTAAACCCATTGGTAATTGAAAATTTTGAAAAGCTAATCGAACGAAATCCTCAAACTAAATTCATGACACTGTACCATTGGTACATGACTCTGGAGGTGAGCCCTTCTTCGAACGTTCCTAATCGTGATTACTCCCAAGACTTCTCTAGTTCTACTGTAGTTTTTGATCTAACCATGAAGCAAGAAGCTCGTGGAATACCAGATCCACTCCGTTCGGAGTACATTCCATCAACTTTTGCAAGCAAGTTTGGCCATATCAGAAGTGACAGCAAGTTTTACACCGACGGGTCAAAAACAAGTGATTCCACTGGATTTGGTGTTTTTAACGAAATTCATAGCGCCTCCTTCAAACTTCAAAATCCTTGCTCCGTATACGTCGCAGAATTGGCGGCTATACACTATGCATTAGAGCGAATTGCCTCTCTTCCCTCTGATCAATTTTTCATTCTTACGGATAGTCTCAGCTCACTTCAGGCTATTCGGTCAATGAGGCCGGCAAGGCACTCACCGTATTTCGTTAGCGAAATACGATCTCTTTTGAGTGCCCTATCAAACAATTCTTACACCATCACCTTGGTTTGGGTCCCTTCTCATTGCTCCATTCCGGGTAATGAGAAAGCGGACTCACTTGCCAAGGTGGGCGCTATGGCAGGCGATATTTATGATCGACAAATTGCCTTCAACGAATTTTTTGCTATTTTCCGTCAACAGGCCTTGATCAGCTGGCAACAAAAATGGGATGCAGGGGATTTGGGCAGATGGTTACATTCCATTCTCCCACAGGTATCGAAAAAATCGTGGTTCAGAGGGTTGGATATTAGCCGGGATTTTATCAAGGTAATGTGTCGTCTAATGTCCAATCACTACTCGTTAGGCTCTCATTTCTATCGAATAGGTCTCTCAGACACCAATCAATGCGGCTGTGGTGCAGGTTATCAGGACATCAACCACGTTGTCTGGCATTGCCTCGATTACGAAATTGCCAGATCTGATCTTTGCGCATCCCTACGGGCCCGAGGGAAACCAGAGAAGGAAGATATCAGAGACGTGCTGGGTAAGCTGGACTTGGACTATATGGGGCTAATTTACAAGTTCTTGAAACAAATAGATGTATTCGTTTGATCCTCTCTTAGCTGTCGCTAACATGTCCACCTCGTCCCCTCCCCCGTAATACCCCTTCTATTGTATCGTTACAGCTTAACGCAATGCAACATCTACGCCAGACCTACAGCAACAATACAGCATCGCCAATCTGCTGTTGAAAGCCAACGTTAAGATTCCTACTTCCCCATTCCTACCCGAATCATTGTAATCCCTAACCTCGACCAAGCCGCGAGTTTTTCGGCTTTCCAAAACTAACCTAGTAAGTAAGTTATTCTCGTTGTAAAAATGAAAAAGAACTCGGCTCCGTTATGCTTTCGGCACTTGAGCCTTATAAATAAACATTTAAGAAAAAAAATAACAAAAATAACCAAAACATTTCCGAACACACTCCCACTTGCAAGCGATGCTAGTGCAGGGAAATCACTCAGCAGGAAAATGTCATAATTGTAGTGCAAGCGAGAGAGAAACAAATCAGTTGGAAAACAAACAATCGATTCACTCTTGTGTCATAGACAAAGAAAGACGATTAAACGCCAAAAAGGTCTATTTTCAACTGTCAAGAAGAAACGAAAAAACGCAAAATCGAGATCAAATTTACTAATGGCTGGCCCGAGGGCTGGCCCACAATTGATACGTTTGCGTTCCGTTGACGTAACAAAAAAAAACCTATGTGAAAACTTTCAAACTCACGCAAATGCATCCGCAACATATCAATTGTGGCCAGCCACAAGAAATTGTTTTGGGTACAATTCTGTTCTCCTGGATAGGTACCCTTTAACTACATACAGAGAACAGACATCCATGCTCGAACATTTTTTCCCGATTTACTGTGTAAATTTTTAAAAACAACCCGTTGGAACATCAGCGCAGCCTAGTCAGCCTAGACAGACAGTCAACGACTATCAAATCTCGTTTCGCGCAGGTGTCGCCATCAACATGTGATTCACCAAAACTATTACAGTTACATAAATTTACAACGGAGGGCACTCCACCTTGGATGTCTGTTCTCTGTGCTTCAACTCAATAGACTACTTATATTTTGTTTTGTCTTCTTTGATGTTAAAGCATCTAAAATCAAGTGTTATGGTTGAACTTGATTTTGAATATGCAAAACTACAATGGCCGACATATTTTTATCGACTTTATCATTTGCGTTAGCAAAATTCGCAAGCAAGCAAACCAAATTGTCATATGAAATGTGGCTGAACACAACAAAACGAAAATTTTAGGATTTATTGCACTTGTTTTATTGTTTGGTGGAGTAATTGAATTGAGGTAACTACATTTTCTTCATATCTTCTTATAGATCTATGTGTTGGCCAATGCCAACAATCAATAAGACACTGGTGATTTAATGTTTTCTCACAGCTTTAGAACCCCTTGATCCCAAGTACACATCGCCCCTTGCAACTTGCAATACATTCTTGCGCTTTTCTGTACTAGAATCTTTGTTTTTGTTTTGATTCACTGTTATTTTGACAGAACGTTTGAGGGGTTGTTCGTTGTGAGTTATGTTTTTAGGGATGATTCATTAAGCTTGGCAACAAGCTTGCGACCGATCTGGTAACGGAGAACTTTCAAGTTGTTCTTTGTTTTCTAAGAAACAATAAAAACATGGTCTCCGCTGAAGGGTTCATACTGGATAACTCTTTAAAACTCCAAGAGAATCTTGTTGAACGCATACCGCAAAGAAACACTCCTTAAGCTTGTTTTGCATCTTATGGAAGAAGACCAGAACTTGATTGGGAGTGCTTGCTTGTTGCTTGTTAAGCATACATTTGCTTTTTTGCTTTACTGTTGTACTCAATCGTTTAGCTGAGTTTTATTTATAAAATTAGCTTTAGAATACACCCAAGTAACCACAAGCATTATATTATTGCACTTATTCAACCCAAAATCAACATCATTAATGCGGGATCGCATTTATTCGACATCATTAATGCGGGATCGCACAGTTGTCAAGTAATGAAGCGTTAGATTAGATTTAAGAATGTAGTGATGCATTCCCAAGTAAGCACGAGGCTATAATAGCTTGCATATATAGGGCATATGCATTACGTCTAGTGCATCATTGAAGTTGGATTAAACCTGAAAAGGGCTCCACTAAGAACGAACTAATGCTATATCTTTTGTAATGCCATAAGACATTGCTAAAGTAGAATTATTGCATTGGTAATGTATCATTGCATTGGTAATGCATCATTATATTCTTAAAGCTAATCTAACGCTTCATTACTTGACAACTGTTGAATTGATGCGATCCCGCATTAATGATGTAAATTTTGTGTTGAATAAGAGCAATAATATAATGCTTGTGGTTACTTGGGTTACCAATGCAATAATGCTACTTTAGCAATGTCTTATGGCATTACAAAAGATATAGCATTAGTTCGATCTTAGTGGGGCCCTTTTCAGCATTATTCCAACTTCAATGATGCACTAGACGATATGCATATACCCTATATATGCATGCTATTATAGCCTCATGGTTACTTGGGCACGGATCAGGTCTCTACAAAAATTTGATGACTTTGCGATGCCTTTAAAAACGAAAAAGAAGAATGCTATGCTACCTACTTGTAAACAACTAAACGAATATGACGTTTTGTAGCAGGCTTCTTGCCAACAAAATGGCGCTTTGGGTTCGACTGGTTTGACATATACTTCAATAGGTTTTGCGCGCCATCTATCGACAACAAAAAAACGGCATTTTAAACTTGCGCACCTGGTATAAATATTGTATTGAATATAAACAGGCGTCAGATCCACTCCAGCTTAAAGAGAATAATTTGCGATGGCCGGTAGGTATCATTAAAATTTATTTCGAGGATTTATCACAGAGAACAGACGTTCATCTTCGGTCTGCTACTTGTGTAAAACTTTAAACCGACATTTCAAATGTATGTCGTTATGTTCCTGGTAGGCGGCGCTGCAGTTGTGTGATAACTGTCATGTCAATGATCGTCAATAAAAAGCCAAGCACATAACCTGAATATTTTGTTTGTTTTTTTTTCTACACTTGCTTCTTATACCGGCTGCCCCCCTATACTTTTACACACGTTTTTCAAGAAAAGGTATATGGACATCCATGTCTGTTCTCTGTGGATTTATTGGTCTTGATTGTTGGAAATAACCGGAACAGCAAAGTTTGAACAGTAGAAAGGATTTATTTTACAACTAGCTTGAGTGGAGTCTTGAACAGGAATGATCAAAATTTTCTCAGTTGTTTATTTAAGAAAACTTAGGTTGCTAGGGAGGCCGTCGGTCTCCAAGGAGGTCATCAGCACACTGCGTTACCGATTTACAATCGGTAACCGGAAACAGACAGTAGGTTTCGTTTCCTGGCAATGAATAAAAACCCCCCCTTAAAAATCTTCAAATTCCCCATTTCCCCCCCCCCCCCTATCCCCCACCATCCCCCCCCCATCCTCCCCAAATTATACAAACATTACTACAAGCTTAGGGCATCTTCAACGGCGATCCAAATCGTGGATTGGATTTATTTTTTTAGACCAAACGCAAAAACATCGCTGCACCGGTGTTGTAAATTTTGTTTTATACTGGATCTATTTTGCATAATTTTAAAACTGGTATATGTTTTGATCTATTCTTGCAGCAATTTGGAACAAGAAAAATACCGTTCCAAAACACTACACGCTACTTGATAATACCAATTATTGTGTAAAATTTCAGCTTTTACTAAACAATAACTCAATTTTATTGAGTATATTCTGAGGTATATTTGTGAGCCGAAAAGTAACCGTGTTTGCTGCGTGTGATGCTGGTGGCGGACAAAAAGTTGTGTTGCTCGCCTCGGATGCTGATAATTACCTCAAGTTGCTCCCGGTGCTAGTGAATTACCTTTTCGTTCCATTCCTAAATAATGAATGCTTGTCTTAGTTTTTTTTACAGCCACTGCATTTTCCGGAAAATGCTGACTAGATCAAAATGCGGAGGTTCCGAGATTGCGAATAGTATTTCGATTGCTCTGAAATGAAAAGTAATGAAGTCTTCAAAGTAAACAATCGGGTTATTGATATATTGGTCATGATAAGCACTTGCAAATAGCTCATACAGGTACATTTTGGAGAAGCCTCTAGTAGACTAGCTGGCTCATAATGTCCCGGAACACCTCTCTATGCACGCGGAAACGCAGAAAGTGCTTCTCGTTGTAGGTTTGCGTGTCGCTAAAGTAGTCCTGGAACAGCTTCTGATGACCGGAACGAAAATCACTGTCGACGTTGGGGCGTCATCCAGGACGTGACCCTCTCCGTCTCGACTCTTGTTTATCCGCTGCCTAACTACAAATCAGCATGATCTAATATTGTTTTAATGAAATGCATGCATTCACACACTCACCCTCGCACTCACCTTCAGCCAAACGAAAGAACAAGTATTCCTTGTCGTCAGCTAACGACGCACTACTGGCATTAAAAAATTATTTGGTCAAACCAATCAATGGCAAAATGTGTGTGAAAAATCTGCGATCTCTGAATAAAAAACTTCTGATCTCTGATGTTGAATGATCGACAGGATGACAGGTGTTGGCGGGTTCAACAACAAGAAATACAACACCGGTGCGGGGAACGCAAAGTTGGTCTATTTTAGCTAGTTCTATACAAGTTTCGCTGATGCAAATCAGGTATAAAGTTGATCTAAAAATAGACCGCCGCTGAAGATGCCCTTAAACACCCAACCCACAAACACCCCAACAAAAAAAAAAAAAAAAAAAAAAAAAAAAATTATAAAAAAAAAAATATTTTTTTTTATATATTTAAATTTAAAAAAAAAAAAAAAAAAAAAACCAACCACAAAACAACCAACCACCTTCCCCCCCCTCTCCCCCCCCCCCCCCCTACACACCTTTTTTCCCCCCCCCCCACCAAATTTTAAAAAAAATTAAAAAAAAACACAACACCTTTTTTTTTTCTCAAAACACGTTTTTTTTTCAAAAAAAAAAAAAAAAAAAAAAATTCCTTCGTTGGAATAAAAAAAACCAACTTCCCCCACCATATTTTTCAAACAAAAAAAAAAAAGGATCGAAAACTTTAATATATTTTTTCAAATTGTAATTGCAACTCAATTGTGTAATTTTCATTGTTTTATGGTTTTCAACGTAAAAAGTCGTCAGGATTAAAAAGAAAATGTTGCCGTTGGTGTTTACGGTGATTCTAGGCGTGTAATTGATACATTTGTTACTTAGGACCTATTGCATTTGCATTTGTAGATTGGACCTGTTAGATTGGTCTTTTGTCAAATTAGAATATACATTGGGCTATTGTGATTGCGGTATGCTCTAGTAAAAATAATGTTGGCATTAGTTCTCTACTACCTTTATTTTTGTAATCTTGTGCCCTCTAATTCTTGCAATTAGCAGCAACCCATCATATTTGAGAACTCCAACATATGACTACATATTTATTCATTCGGAAATCTCACAAATCGGCACAAATCTCAATCAAGAAAGGACCAATGCATCTTATTTTCTTATTTAAGCTTTGCTGCGTTGCAGCAGGCATAAAAGTAACAACATCAGATGCGTTGGTCCGTTATTGCACGGTAAGCTAGTTTAATCCTTTTTTACGAAAATTTCACACATTTTTTATGCCTGTTTTCAAACCTATTTGCTGGGTGAAATACAAATTGCCATTATTATGCACATACTCCTAGGAGATCCCCCAAGATACTTGAGTAAGTAAATTAAGTATAAAAAGAACGATTTGCGTGATCTGTAAACCAACAGTTTTAATTTTATATACGTTGGTCTAAAACTAGCATCAGGTCACACAGTTTGTACACTAACCTTATACCTTTGCCGTATACGCTAAAGAACAAGTATTTCTTGTAACTAGTGCACCTGTTACAATAATCCGATTGAATAAATATGTAGCCAGTTGTTGGGGTTCTCTAAAATAATAGACTACTTTTTAATTGAATGTTTGCTAATTGCAAAGATGAGACGGTACAAGAGCACAGTACATTAGTAGTAGAGTACATTATTATAGCTAGTGTGAACGTTATTCTATTAGTTCTTATCGCAATCACAAAAGTCCAATGTACATTCTAACTTGGCAAAAGACCGATCTCACAGGTCCAATCTACAAATGTATATGCAATAGGTCCTAAGTAACAAATGTATCAATTACACAACTAGAATCATCGTAAACTTCGAAACCAACATTTTCTTTGTAATCTTGACGACGTGTTACGTTGAAAACCATGCGAAAATTAAAGATGACATGATAAAGCTGCAATTACGATTTAAAAAACAA
Organism: Aedes koreicus; assembly: GCA_024533555.2. NCBI lineage: Eukaryota > Metazoa > Arthropoda > Insecta > Diptera > Culicidae > Aedes > Aedes koreicus. Next base: position 63,195 of record JAHHFK020001105.1, on the reverse strand, counting down.
ATTTAAATTTTCAATCCTATTTTTCTCGATTTGACACAAATGTTACATAGGACCTAATGCAATGTTTGGCTTGAATTCCTTTCCAAGCAGAGATATGACAAACCAGGTAAGCCATTCTGTAACGCAACGAGGAACAACGCATCGTAGAATGGATTTTGGATACGGCAATAGCAGGATTTCCCGTGGATTATAACCGCCCTAAAACAACAGTGGTATACTTCTTAAAAATATTCTCACGGCATACCATCTTTAAAAATGGAGTTCCAGGTCGAAAATGGTTTACCTTATTTTTGAAACGTCATCCGAATATTTCAAAGCGGATTCTGAGTGCACTCTCAAAACAACGTACAGGCGTAACGGAGCACCAAATCCGGGAATGGTTCAGAGAAGTGGATAACTTCATGAAAACCGGAATTGTTAAAGCAGCGCTTCGTAGTCCCAAGAGTGTTTTTAATATGGACGGAACGTCTGTTCGGTTGGTTCCAGCCAGAGAAAAGGTACTGGCATAAACCGGTTTTGTATACATATATGTCCATACGTCCAAAGCGAAATCTGAAAAAGAAAATTATACAGTTCTATTTTCTGCAAATGCTGCTGGTGACTTGCTCCCTTTATTAGTGCTTTTCTCATATAAACTTCGTTTATCAGGAGATATTGCTAGGAGCATACCAGAAGGCTGGGCAGCAGGAATAGTCCGGAAGGATGACGCAGGAAACTCTTTATTACTACATAAAAAAATTGTTTCTGCAGTGGCTGAAGAAGAACGATATTCCATTTCCGGTAATCATTTTTGTGGACGGGCATCGTTCTTACGTTTCATACCAGACTTCAGAGCTGTGCCTATTAACCTATTAGTAAAACAATAACACTATTGTTTTACTATGCTTGTTTTCGAATGCAACACACGTGTTACAATCATTGGACGTCTCTTTCCTTCGAGCCTTAAAAGTGAAATGGAACAAGCGTTTGATTCATCGAGTTTTGCGAGCAGGGAATGCGATCCTAAAACATGAGATTGCTCCTTTACTGAAGCAAGCAGTAGACGATATGGAAAATTTACAAACAACGTTGAAGAACTGTTTTCGAAAATCCGCACTTGTACCTTGGAACCCTAATGCAGTCAACTTCGAAGTGCTTTTGCAGAAACCTAACAAATCAAACTAACCTACAGAAAACGATACCAACACAAACGATTCCGAAGCGATGTTGGAACGTTACAGCGTTGGAGTCATATTTGACCCTTGGAAAACTAAACAAATTTGAGAAACACCGAGCATGCAAAATATGGCCAGGTCCAATTGTTGATACCAGCCATATATACCGCTACTTGGTTTTGCTTGTAGCGATAGCGAACATTAGGGTCCCTTCTGTAGGATTTCTTTCCCAAAACAAAAAAATACATATGCTCCCATAACTGATAGAATGCTAAGAAAATGATTTTATTCCTTCCTTACCCTCACCTTATGCTAGGGTCATTCTCATACTTGATCGGAAGCCCACTTCTGCCTTCTTCTACCACCGCCGGATCATCCCGGCCCAGGTTCTGCTCCAACCCCTGCCAGGACCGATTTTGAAAAACATCACCCGAACTTACCTGAGCCACCTCGTTCTTACCTCGAAGTTGAACCTCCCGGCAGTCGTTCCCATTCGTCGTCTCCTCCTCCCTCTCGACTCGGTTCACGTTGCGAACCTTGCCCGTTACCAAGCTGACATCCACATTTCCATTATTCACCATCGCTGCGTCGAAAGGTTTGTAAAACCGTCCACCGGGAAGAATATCTCCAAACCCAGAACTATAACTTGTCGGATATTCACCGCTCCAAGCCGGGTTGAAGGCAATCTCACACTCAAACACCGACACCAATGGTTTGAAGAAATCCCTCGAAGTAAACATGTCGTTCTCCGAACAACCGATCAACACGAAGCAATCGATCTCAACGAAGTTAGCCAACTTGGCCGGATTGATTTTTCCCACAGAAATTATGTACGTTCGAACGCCACGGGCTTTGGCTAACTTTTGAATACGATTAACCACATCCAGATAACCACTGGCAGTCAGAGTCGCCACTACAATTCCCAAGGAACTTGCATCTTTGCATTTTTCAATGTAGAAGAATCGCCGACGCAACCATTTTGAATCCAATGGATTCGCCTGATCGAGCACACTTGAATCCGGATCGTAACGGAACCACTGTTCTGCTTTAATTCCGTTCGACGTATTGAAGAAGCTTTGACCGTCTCTACCAATAAAAATGCAAACGGAACTTTCAAAAGTACGCCCATCCAGCTTCCAACAAAGGAGATCCGACTGTTCTCCGGATTCAGCCAACTGTCCAACAGAGAGGTTCTTATAAAATCCTTTCAACTTATCCTTAACTTCCTGCGCCACATGCGCAAAGCTAACGTCATAGAAAACTCCAACGTTCACATTTGGATCGGTTAGCCTTTTCTGCACGGCTTCGACGAACCGATCGACGCAGATCTTTCCTCTGGAAAAAATATATTTGATGGGCAATCGAACGGATCGGCTCAGGCAAGCGTGGCCGAAATGAATCATCGCATCGGCTCCAACATGAGAGGCAGCTATCTCATCGACGCAACAGCTCCCGTAGGATGTATCCCCAAGGATATAAACCCTGATCGGTGGGGCCGTGTTTTGGAGCTGTTCGGCAATTCCGGTACTGAACGGAAGCATAGCATCCGGGAATTGTAGGCATACCTTGTGAAGAGATTAATGCTTCAAGAATGCTTAGGAAATACAAAAAGAAACATACCTTTGCAAAATTGTGCTTCTTGATCCATTCGTTGCATTCCGATAGTTGTGTCTCATTCCAGAAATCTTCCAGCTGAATGTCAACTTTTTCCGGCTGGGCCGGGTCTAATTCGACTTGTCGTTCAATTGCAGCAGCTTCGTTGGAACTGAATGCCGAAGTCATGGTGGATGGGTTTGCGGAGTGCTCAACCGGTGCAGGACAATCTTTTTATCACGAAAAATTATTTACGAAATACGCGAAATACGCAATGGCTAATTCTGTTGTTTATACCCTTGACTTCATTTGCCGATTGGAGATCAACGTGCCACTGTCAGCGAAACTATTTGAAAATCATCAATGATGGGATGGAACTGTGATTGTCGATGTTAGAGGAAAGAGCCGATCGAATAAATTTCAAACAAGCCTGTGCCGATTAGGGATTTTGAACCGGTTACACACTCTGAGAAAAACGTTAATAATAGACTAATGTGTTCCAATTCGCGAATAATTATTGCACAATTATTGTACTTAAACTTGACAGCTGGAAAATAATCGATTAAAACCCCTTTGTTGTTGATCAACAAACTTTCGATAAAGTGTCTGTGGAAATTGAGCTGCCGTCTGTCACAAATAAGTCAGATCGAGTAGCAGACCTAATCGATCATTTTCCATCTGTCAAGTTTAAGTGAAAATTAAAATTAATTCGCGTATTGGAAAACAGCCTTACGAGATAACAGGAGACAGGAGTTTTGTCTGGAGCAATAAGGATTAGTGGCGTTTAACACACGCACACTACAGTGCCATTTAAATCAAAGGAGTGCAAGTAAGAAGGGAAATCTTTTGGAGGAAAACAAACTGTAGGAGAGCAGTCCTGCAATTAGAAATAAAAAAATATTATTCATATTAAAAACAACTTACCTGTAATTAGTTTTATTCCATTCACCTCCGTTACAATAAAAACAAAAACTGACTTTTCATATCTGACAGTTCCTGACAAAATTGTAATTGAAGAAACTGCCAGCTGAAGTGGAAACCTTGAAATCGGCAAGAGAAACTATGCCGACTATCGAAAAAGATATAGAATACGGAAGCATGGATTTTGAGATTATTCCTAGTGCGTCAAGCACTCATCGTCAGACAAGATCGATCGGAAGCTTGAATGGATCTCGTTTTCTGTCTTCAGTAAACCAGCTGTCCGTTTCATCAATTGCAGTCCCAGAACGTAAGCCTCGGACGAGATTCATCGTCATACCTTTGAGATGTGGATGGATTTGCTCAATGACTGTATGGCTCTAGCAGGGATAGAGGACTAAGCCACGAAGTTCACCATCTTTAAAGTGAAGGCAGGTTATCGTTTGCTTACAATATTCAAGAATATGGCATCAGATCCTGAAGCTCCTGATACAATCACCAACCCATTTGCGAATGCTATGCACCGGCTCAAATTGTACTTTGGGTCCAGCTCGGACGTTATGTACCAAAGACGGAAATTTTATTTGATGGAGCAAGAGTCAGACTTAGCATTCATAACCCGAGTGGGAGAAGCAGCCCATCTTGTGTAGGTTACACAACATATTCTAGTTCATTCTCTTGACAAGCTTTGCGGCGTACGGACGTCTATTATTTCCTAGAAAAAATAAGGTGGCGAGCAAGCGGCCTTTCAACATCGAGCCAAATCTCGAAAGTCACGACACAAACCATTATTCCTTGCGCCAGAAAGGGAAAGGTGTTTAAACGTCAAAAAGCCTAATAATAGAATAGAGCCTAACAGCAATCAGTGTAATGTCTTAAATGTAATGATGAAAATTGAGAAAACCCAATAAAAGTGAGCTTGCTTGTCAGATGGCAATCTGGTTAGCTCCAAGACATTCGAAATATCAAATATCAATTTACGTCACCTGTCAAACTTGCCGTTGGCCTTCCGTAGCACTTCGTAGCACATAGCGATTGGTTTCCGTCGTGTTGTGTCATCCACGCCAACAAACACATCCGCTAAGGGTAATTTGGACACCTGGGGTTGAACAGATGAAATAACTTGGAAAATATGAGTAAAAGAACCGCTTGGTTTTCCTATTGCAGTGTTTTGAATTGTTAATGTTTCTATTCAGTTTTAAATGCATTATTTTATTCATCTCTTCATATTATAATGTTACCCCAAAAACTGTCCATTTTATCACAGCCAAAATTTTAGATTGAAAAATCTTCAGTTTGTTTTTAAAGATTGTGAGTGAATTTTAGAGGGAAAAAATAGCTCAATGCCTTTCCGAATAAAAAAGTATTATAGGTTTACAGTAAAATGTATTGTAACCATACTATAGAATCAATAGTATGTACAATTCTCGGGTACTTTTTCAAACAGAGGTATGTCATTTTGTAAACAAAGAGGGGAAGTAAGATTCAAACGTAAATTTCTCGATACCCTTAGCACTTTCATGCAAACTTGGGCCACCAACACAAGGAATAACATTGCTTACATGATTGTGATGCTAATTTATGTGAGGGTACTGAGAATTTCGAGAAATTTACTTTTGAATCTTACTTCCCCTCTTTGTTTACAAAATGACATACGTCTGTTTGAAAAAGTTTCCGAGAATTGATCATATTGTTTGTGACGATAAGATAACATTAGGACTAAATTTTTCTACAATAGAATCTATTGTAAATTGAGATATCAACAATAGAATAAGGGGGTTGTTATGTATCTTAACAATAAAAAAAAAAACTTTTTTTGAACAAATTTGAGTTAGTAACTATTAGTTGTATTGTTTCATAGTTGTTGAAAATTCTAGCATATGGGAGGTATAGTAGATCTATTATAATTACAATGTGCATTTTTGATTTGTCTGATACATGTATAGTAAAATTAATGGTGGGCAATAAATTTTGTTGTTATTGTATATTATCAAATTTTAATTGTATTGTTATTTTTATCCAGCTTTTTCAGACTACAGAGTTATAACAAAATTGTCAAATAATTTCAACAAGAAATTGGTCATCAATATAGGCTTATAACATGTTCTTTTCCCTTCTCCCCCCCCCCCCCTTTTCCCATCTTTTCCCCCACCCTTTTTCCAAAAAAAACCCCCCCACTACCATTTTTTTCCAAATTAATTTCACTTTTTACCCCAACATCTCAATACTTTTTCAACATGTGTGTGTAAGAGATAATATAAATAAAGAATATATTAAGTTTAAAATCATCCCCTAGAAAAAAAAATATACATATATAAATATATATTCCGCAGATTGGAGATGATCCATAAACTCTCATTCCAAATTTTATAGCATAAACTCATATTCTAAATTTTATAGCTAGTAGTTCCGAACCCTTTCCAATCGAACGGGAGATGTTGCGAAAAAGTGACGAGAGAATGTAGGTTTGAGTATTGCTTTAATTCTCTCTTTCGTCAGTCTTAAAATTAATTTGTTGAGTGGCGGTTGTGTTTGGCTGCTAGTGCGAAAAGTTTGAAAACAAAAAGAAGTAAAACGTGAAAGAGGAAAAAAAAGGAAAGAGGATGATACGAAGGAACTACGGACCGACACCGGGACATGAGACCCAGGATCACGAGTCACGACAATGGCCCAGAAGGTGGCGAGCCTGGCGCTCCCAAACGGTGAGTTTTGTTAAAGTGATTGCATTGTGGTTCTGTGAAAAATACGGATGGTTTGTTTACGGAGGAACAAGTGATGGCGTCTGTTCAGCAAGTTGATCGTTTTTTTCCTATCTCGGCCACGACAAATCGACAGAGGCTTATGTGTGGATATATACTCCCATCGTTCATTTTCGCGCAGAGTGCAGAAGAGTTTAGGCTATTATAGAATGATCGTTTTGTAAATAATTTCTTAACAGTACAGGCAAGTGAATAACGGTATAAGTAATATTAAATACAGCGACTATATTTTGGATCGCGTTCACACCATCGAGTTGAGTTGTCCGAGCGTTTTGTCTGTCTGTATGTAGCACACGGGGTCGAAAGAATGGTTTGTTTTCCCACTATTCTATACACTATCTCGCTCACACTTCTTGGTTCAGATGGTGCATGAGTGTGCACTAATCGTACATGTATATGTAAAATAAATGCCTACATACACACAAAAAGCAACGATAATATCTATCTGTCCGACACATGAATTTTTGCAATGCGATCAACAAATGATAGCTATTTGCAACCACACATACTTTTCATTTGCCACATAAACTTCATTTGTATTTCTCAGAGGGTCGAGTTTATGTGTGAACACATCAATATTATGTGTAATTTGCTATGGATTTTTGCCAATAAATATGTGTGGATTATTTCCCGTGTAGGTTACTGCAAAAAATCCTGCTTTAAGTCAGGGAATCAATACGTTGATTGACGAGTGCGGTGATTTATTTGTTTACAGCTTTATGGACTTTCAAAAGTAGGTATTGGTACTCTGGATTGTTAGCATCAGTGTGCATCAGTGGAAAAGTTTGTTAGCAGCAGTTTTATTTCTCCTTCTTTTTTCTTAACATTTATTCAGCCGACCGGAGCAATCAACAAAGAACATAGATGTTAGGAACTGGTATCATCACAGAATGCGTCTGACACCGATAAGTTAGCAAACGTTGTTGTTTTTAATAAAGATACGCTTTCCATCCTTGTTTTCATTAGATATCTTTTATGTTTACTACTATACACTGGTGCTAATTCAGACTGTGAAATTGTTGCAGACTTGTTTATGGTGAAATATTTAGAATTGGCTTCACGCAGATGGCTTTCCTATATTATTAATCAGAGGATTGTGTGGTAATGGTCAAGTTCTCAGTTAATGGAAGATGGCATATTTGGCACATGGGCTCGTTTCACGAGTTTATCTAGAGTTGACTTTTGAATGATTATATGTGCTATCAGTATTGCGATGGATCATTTTGTGGATTCAAATCATACTATTCATAATGGTAGTAAGCAATAGGAAACTTACCGTCATGTGAAACGATTTAGAAATTAATATGTTTCATGCTCTCTCGTTTCAATTGGAATTAACTTTTATGTGCATATTAAAAACATTATCCACACTTTTTTTTTTTTTTCCTGTACTTTTGCTATGCTTTTTTAGAATCCATGGTCATTGTTTTGCAGAGACTACTGGATCTTGTTAAGACAACCAAAATCTGGAGTAGGCTTTTGGATCAATCGAAACTCAGCTTGAATGGGCTGGTCAGTGCTTTGAAGGTACACTGGACCTAGTTGGGCCAATTTAAACCCAGCTCTGGAGTGGGCTGGTCGGTGGTTTGAAGGTACCACCGGATCCAGTTGGGTCAATCGAAATCCAGCTCTGAGTGGGCTGGTCAGTGGTTTGAAGGTACCACTGGACCTAGTTGGGTCAATTTCAAACCAGCTCTGGAGTGGGCTGGTCGGTGGTTTGAAGATACCACCGGATCCAGTTGGGTCAATCGAAATCTAGCCTTGGAGTGGGCTGGTCAGTGGTTTGAAGGTACCACTGGACCTAGTTGGGTCAATTTCAAACCAGCTCTGGAGTGGGCTGGTCGGTGGTTTGAAGGTACCACTGGACCTAGTTGGGTCAATTTAAAACCAGCTCTGGAGTGGGCTGGTCGGTGGTTTGAAGATACCACCGGATCCAGTTGGGTCAATCGAAATCCAGCTCTGGAGTGGGCTGGTCAGTGGTTTGAAGGTACCACTGGACCTAGTTGGGTCAATTTCAAACCAGCTCTGGAGTGGCCTGGTCGGTGGTTTCAAGATACCACTGGACCTAGTTGGGTCAATTAAAACCCAGCTCGGGAGGAGTGGTCGGTGGTTCAATAAACAGCTCTGGAGTGGGCTGGTCGGTGGTTTCAAGATACCACTGGACCCAGTTGGGTCAATCTAAATCCAGCTCTGGGGGGCTGGTCGGTGGTTTGAAGATACCACTGGACCCAGTTGGGTCAATCTAAATCCAGCTCTGGAGTGGGTTGGTCGGTGGTTTGAAGGTACCACTGGACCTAGTTGGGTCAATTTAAAACCAGCTCTGGAGTGGGCTGGTCGGTGGTTTGAAGATACCACCGGATCCAGTTGGGTCAATCGAAATCCAGCTCTGGAGTGGGCTGGTCAGTGGTTTGAAGGTACCACTGGACCTAGTTGGGTCAATTTCAAACCAGCTCTGGAGTGGGCTGGTCGGTGGTTTGAAGATACCACCGGATCCAGTTGGGTCAATCGAAATCCAGCTCTGGGGTGTGGGCTGGTCAGTGGTTTGAAGATACCACTGGACCTAGTTGGGTCAATTTCCAGCTCGGGAGTGGGTTGGTCGGTGGTTTGAAGATACCACCGGACCCAGTTGGGTCAATAAACCAGCTCTGGAGTGGGCTGGTCGGTGGTTTGAAGGGACCACTGGACCTAGTTGGGTTAATTTAAAACCAGCTCTGGAGTGAGCTGGTCGGTGGTTTGAAGATACCACCGGATCCAGTTGGGTCAATCGAAATCCAGCTCTGGAGTGGGCTGGTCAGTGGTTTGAAGATACCACTGGACCTAGTTGGGTCAATTTCAAACCAGCTCTGGAGTGGGCTGGTCGGTGGTTTGAAGATACCACCGGATCCAGTTGGGTCAATCGAAATCCAGCTCTGGAGTGTGGGCTGGTCAGTGGTTTGAAGGTACCACTGGACCTAGTTGGGTCAATTTCAAACCAGCTCTGGAGTGGGCTGGTCGGTGGTTTGAAGGTACCACCGGATCCGTTGGGTCAACTGGACCTAGTTGGGTCAATTTAAAACCAGCTCTGGAGTGAGCTGGTCGGTGGTTTGAAGATACCACCGGATCCAGTTGGGTCAATCGAAATCCAGCTCTGGAGTGGGCTGGTCGGTGGTTTGAAGGTACCACTGGACCTAGTTGGGTCAATTTAAATCCAGCTCGGGAGTGGGTTGGTCGGTGGTTTCAAGATACCACCGGACCCAGTTGGGTCAATCGAAATCCAGCTCTGGAGTGGGTTGGTCAGGGGTTTGAAGGTACCACTGGGCCTAGTTGGGTCAATTTCAAACCAGCTCTGGAGTGGGCTGGTCGGTGGTTTGAAGATACCACCGGATCCAGTTGGGTCAATCGAAATCCAGCTCTGGAGTGGGCTGGTCAGTGGTTTGAAGGTACCACTGGACCTAGTTGGGTCAATTTCAAACCAGCTCTGGAGTGGGCTGGTCGGTGGTTTGAAGATACCACCGGATCCAGTTGGGTCAATCGAAATCCAGCTCTGGAGTGGGCTGGTCAGTGGTTTGAAGGTACCACTGGACCTAGTTGGGTCAATTTCAAACCAGCTCTGGAGTGGCCTGTCGGTGGTTTGAAGGTACCACTGGACCTAGTTGGGTCAATTTAAAACCAGCTCTGGAGTGAGCTGGTCGGTGGTTTGAAGATACCACCGGATCCAGTTGGGTCAATCGAAATCCAGCTCTGGAGTGGGCTGGTCAGTGGTTTGAAGGTACCACTGGACCTAGTTGGGTCAATTTCAAACCAGCTCTGGAGTGGCCTGTCGGTGGTTTCAAGATACCACTGGACCTAGTTGGGTCAATTTAAAACCAGCTCTGGAGTGGGCTGGTCGGTGGTTTGAAGGTACCACTGGACCTAGTTGGGTCAATTTAAAACCAGCTCTGGAGTGAGCTGGTCGGTGGTTTGAAGATACCACCGGATCCAGTTGGGTCAATCGAAATCCAGCTCTGGAGTGGGCTGGTCGGTGGTTTGAAGGTACCACTGGACCTAGTTGGGTCAATTTCAAACCAGCTCTGGAGTGGGCTGGTCGGTGGTTTGAAGATACCACCGGATCCAGTTGGGTCAATCGAAATCCAGCTCTGGAGTGGGCTGGTCAGTGGTTTGAAGGTACCACTGGACCTAGTTGGGTCAATTTCAAACCAGCTCTGGAGTGGGCTGGTCGGTGGTTTGAAGATACTACCGGATCCAAGTTGGGTCAATCAAAATACAGCTCTGCAGTGGGCTGATCAGGGGTTTGAAGGTACCACTGGACCTAGTTGGGTCCATTTAAATCCAGCTCTGGAGTGAGCTTGGTGATAAGTTTAAAGACCCAGTAGGGTCAATTTAAATTCAGTTCTAAATTAAACTGGTTAGTGGGTTGGAGGTACCACTAAGTTGAATCAATTCATTTAAGTTTACTTCGCATATAAATGGAGCAAATTATGTTCTTAAAAAAATGTGATTTCGAAATGATGTGTCAAAATAATTGTGCAGCTTATGATTATACTTATAGTAAGGCAATTATACTAATAGAAGTCGAGGACCACTACGATACAGTTGCTTGATGGAAATTTTGTGATAGTATTAAATAAGTATTAAATAACAGTTATGTCGTATGTGTCTGCTCGTTTCATTAAATAAATGTTTATTATTATGTTACTTTTAATTTATGGGCGGCTGTAATTGATGTTGATTCGCCAACTAATATGGATACTTTGGAGATAGAACGGAAGCGAAATGCTTTGTTATCATCAAAATTAAGGAAGGCTAAAGCCAGAAACAGGGAATTGATTAACTCAAACGTAGTCAGCATGGAACCCGCGTTGAGCCGCTACCAATCAACTATGCGGAATGATACACAGCAATCTGGAAATGATTCACTATCGGCATCGATGAATAACCTCTCATTTGCGACTATGAATATTGCGGAATGTAAACCTAAAGACGGAGAAGACGAAATTGACAAGCGGTCTTTCGAGAACTGGCGTAAATTACTGGAAGTATCAATGCAACTTGCTGGAATAGCGGATGAGGGAACAAAGATGAGCATCTTTCGGATCAAGGCAGGAGATAAACTCCTAGAAATACTGGAGAATACAGGTTCATCGTCCAGCACTCCCAGCCACGATTTCACTCCATACACGAATGCCATGACTAGACTAATGGATTATTTCGGCTCGCGCGACTCTACTCTGCTGCACCGACAGAAACTACGATCATTTCCTGCACTTTGGGATTCAAGGCCCGAGAAAGAATTGGACCGCCATGATATCAGAGAGATGCTAACTAGTTAGCAAGAGCTACGCAGATAGGCACAGAGGTGCAAAGCCTTCCGATATCAAGGCTGGTGACAAAGTAGTAGTGGCCATTTCAAGGCCGAATAAAACAGAGCCATTGTTTTCGCAGGAACGGTATACGGTTTTGTCTCGCGATGGGGCAAAAGTTGTTGTTCGTAGTGACCGTGGAATACAGTATGCACGAAACGTTCAGGACGTCAAACGGATTCCGGGTTTTACAGCAGATGAAGTAGGTGTAGAAGAAGACTCAAATATAACAAACAGCTCGGAAGATGGCGTAGGCGGTGTCGATGCGGAAATTATGGATACGGGAGATCGACTCGTTCCCTACACAGGAAACGGTTGAGCTAGCAATGATGATGTCGAGGTGTCCAGAGAGGAACAATCCGTTCCTGGTGACGCAAATTTTGGGAAAATCGTTGTGAAAAAGAAGCAAGATACCATTGTAACTCCGTCAAGACCGAAGAGATGCATTAGGAAACCTGAAAAGTTCAATGATATGTTTGTTTTCTATATGTTTGAGTAGATTGAATGCTATTCTAGTATTATTTCCTGAGTAATATACAAAGATTATTAGTTGTATAGCATTGTTCTTGAAATTTCAACAATATGTCTGCACAAACAGAACCAAAACATGCCCATATCATTATGTTCACTAAATCGCAAGGTATTAATAAAGCTCTGGTATTAATAAAGCTAGCCGATTTTGCTTTTAATAAGAATTGGACCTAATATGTTTAGCATAATATTGACGAATATTCAACAAAATCTTAAAACATCGTTTGGTTTGTATTATCATGCTCATTTCTAGTTACAATGGAGACGCCTTGAACAGGATCACGTAAGTCCAACTGCACATCCAAACTGTTATTTATTTTCTCTAATATAAAGATTTTATTATTGTTTTGCACGTATTGTCGCACTTATAAAGTGTAAAATGCACTATGTGCAAAGGTAGTCTTATAATGTAAAGCGTAACATTGTTGTTTGCAAGTTGCATACATGTTTACTTTACTTGTACCAGCGTCATTAATACCCATTGGCTAATGTATTTATGTAATTTACACTTTGAGAGTAGAGAAGGGGGTGAATGTAAGAGATAATATAAATAAAGAATATATTAAGTTTAAAATCATCCCCTAGAAGAAAAAAAAATTATACATATATAAATATATATTCCGCAGATTGGAGATGATCCATAAACTCTCATTCCAAATTTTATAGCATAAACTCATATTCTAAATTTTATAGCTAGTAGTTCCGAACCCTTTCCAATCGAACGGGAGATGTTGCGAAAAAGTGACGAGAGAATGTAGGTTTGAGTATTGCTTTAATTCTCTCTTTCGTCAGTCTTAAAATTAATTTGTTGAGTGGCGGTTGTGTTTGGCTGCTAGTGCGAAAAGTTTTGAAAACAAAAAGAAGTAAAACGTGAAAGAGGAAAAAAAAAGGAAAGAGGATGATACGAAGGAACTACGGACCAACACCGGGACATGAGACCCAGGATCACGACAGTCACCTCCCCCAAATCAAATAAAAAAAAAAAAAAATTTTTCAGCAAAAAAATTTTTACAAAAAAAAAAATATTTTTTTTATCACCTCCTCCTGTTTCCTTTCTGCTGCTAAAACACCCCCCACCACACTTTCTTAATTAACCCAAAAAACGACCACCCCCGCCCCAAACCCCAGATGTGGTATATAAAGTATGTGTAAAATAAATTATAAAATGATTTGCAAGATTTTAGAGTGTTACCTTACCCTTAGATTTGGGTACAATCATTGAATATAAGTATAATGGTTTTAGCGTGAAATAGAATAAACATTGTAGTAAACTATGCAAAAAATCCTGATTTCGGAAGAATAAACAAAACCTAGGCAACGCACAGCTTTAAATACTAGCTACCTGTGCTTGTTCAGGTCATTCTAGAAACGAACTTCGCCAGCGATGGCAGCAGCAATAGCAGCATCAAGCTTCGCATTTGAGGAACGCTTTCGTCCAACCAGCAATCGGATCCCACAGCCGATCATCTTGGTAAACGGGTGTCCCGTAACAGCAGCAACAGTGGTAGCAACGGCATCATACCAGTCATCCCAAGCGAACGATTTTGAGAGTTGGCGTTCGACTTGGCGGGTGGTAATTCAACAGCAGTGGATGACAATGGCCCACCTGGAAGCAAACCGGTTCGTTAGAGACCCCGACCACGAAATTCACGACACAGTACTATGTAAAAAACGATGCAGAACGTCATGGATAGAACTGCCGTTATGGTGAATAAACCCATGCCGGTAGTGAATCTGAAAAGAGAATATACTATCAATAACCAGACAAGGTAATCTCAAGATCTTACGTAGGCTCAAGATCTTACCCCGAACTCACAGGCCATCATAGTTCCAATCCTGCAACAAACATGTATGGGCGTTCGGAATGTGCCGCACCCACTGCTGTAGATCGCCACCAAACCAATGAACATGGTTTCAACCTGGGGGTGCGACACATCTAAATCTAGATTCAAGATGATCGAAAAATCCCACGCTAGCGAATCAATCTTTGAAACATCTTGTTTCAGCTTGTGAATCTTAATCCACCTACTTGAATCGTGCTGCATCTTTTTGCAGTAAATCTTTAAAATCTTCATCAAAATCTTTAAAATCTTCTTTCTATCTACTTAGCGTGCACACATCGCACAAAAGCATAACAAAAAAATCCTGCATCTGAGATAGAGTCGCACCCCCTGGTTTCAACGGCTATGAAGTGCCCGTCGTTCCTAACGGCTAATGCAGCCAAGCGATCAATCTTCCAAGGTCTTAATCCTAAAGCTGGAGCAAACAATTCAGCGCTAACATTAGATTAGTACGAATCTGCTTTTGTAAACAATGGCTTTCGTAATCATTTTCTCGTGAACAAAAGGTCACAAATACAAATTAAGCACTCTTTAAGGAAGAGGGGCTTTATCTCTATCCGCTGATATATTTAATTTGAAGTATTTGTATTCAACTTCCGATAAATTAGCAGACAAAGTGTTTGTTTACAAAATCAGATTCGCCTTAATCAAATGTTGGCGCTGAATTGATTGACCAAAGTGAATAATCGATAATAGGGTATTATAGGGGTATGTGGTTTATTATATTGTTCGATAATAAATGTAATAATGTACCGGCATTTAATTTATTTTGACATGCGAAACTATTGAAAATAACAATTTCAAAAAATAATGATTGCAAGACAACACCATTCTATTTCACCATGAAATACGCTTCAAAAAACAGACTACCTTAACCAACGAACCAACCATTGATTTCTAGCATACATAAGTTGACATATATGTCATAATGGGAGGCCCCCGTTACTGAAAATTAAGTGCTGTCACTTTGCATAAATGTCACTTTGTGAAACTGCATGTCAGTTTGTGAAAATAAAAATGATTAGATTTTTATTGTTTAAAAATCGAGAAAAATCTTTTGAGATTCATAAAAACTATGTTTCTGCTAGGAAGAACGCCCATCATCGATACGGATGAAAAAAAAAACATGTTATTTTTTAAATTAAAACCCCCTATTGTCCGTGTTTACTTCGGTGAGTCCATACCGAAAAAATTGAAAAATACTGTACGATTTACCTTCGGCCATGGAGCGGATTAACCAGCCTTAGGTAAAGTGGCAAATTTTGCCAAAGGTTTGGATGCAGAGCTTGATGACATTGAAGCTGTGTATAGGATAGCAGATGAAAAGTCCCTTCTCGTCAAGTTCAAGTCCAAGCGGTCGATGTTGCACGCGCTGACCGCCAACTCAGACGAACTGATATTCTATTATAGGAATGGAAGAAAGGTTAAAGTACACATGTCGCATGCACAGGAACACATCTGCTATGTGTGAATATACGATATCCCACCTGAGGTTCCCAACCTGGAGATCGTGACAGTGTTCACTCAACGAAATAAACTTTCGATATTCATAAGATTACATTATGATTATTTTCCATAAGAAACGAGTATGAATTTCATAAATTTGCCTTATGAAATAAATGATGATGAAAAACTAAAAATATGGCGCAACTTGGATTCGAACCTTGAACGTTGAGGTTGTAGGTCCAGTGACTTGCCCACTAGTATATATCAACACTTCTTATAAGGAAAGCTTAAAGGCGTACAAGAACAACGTTGTGTAAACCAAAATCTATCCATAAGTCAGCCTTATGAAATTCCAAAGCATCTTTCATAAGTTGAACCTTATGAATTACTTAAGTTTATTTACCTGAGTGTTGTCCAAATATGAACGCGTAAAACCTTGCGTAAAACGCATCGTGTGGGAGAACTTTCCGGCGGAGCTGGGAATATCCGCCTACACTGATATGCATGGCACGTTGCCCGTACAAGTGGCCCGATCTTTTTCAAAGATTTAAAATCATTTGAAGATTTTGAATTTACCATATTGACCGATCCCTGGGCTGGAATTTTCGAATTTCAAATTCCATGAGACACTCGTATGAAATAAACAGTGCAGAGTTGAGTGAGTTTTGTCAGTTTCATAAGGTCTTCTAATGGACGAAAAACTGATATCTTGTGGCAATAAGGCATATTATTGAATTTTGTTATTGCCTCTTGCGCCGAAAATTTTACTATAATTTCAGCGCCATCCCTCGCGCCAGTTCCAACGCAAAGGGCAATATTCCAGTTGCTTCAGTATTGTTACTGACCAGCGTATTGCGACGATGTTTTTCAACCGATTCAACTAGTCTCACGCAAACGTGCACCATATCGCCCAGCTCTGAACCGGGTGACAGGCGCACCGGTTCGAACATGACGTTTCTTCTACGCAAAGAAAAATAATGCAAAATTTTCCGACCGTTTGGTCCGGACTGAGCGATATTTTCCTCTATTCGTGTCGTTATGTTTGTGGAGATCAGATGTGATTACTTTTGTGGCCACCGCTGAATATTGAGTAGTGTCTCCTCCGCCGCGCCATCCATTCCCATCGGTGCTCCGTCACCTCTTCGATGTGGTCTGCGAATTCCGAGTAATTGGAATCGACGGTAAACGCGAGTGACAAAATCATCCGGACGGTGTCGGTCGGTCGTGGTACGGGAGAAGAAAAATTAATAACAAGGTGTGGGCGTATCGTGAAGAAAAAGTGAGTTTTCGTGAAAGAAAACCCCCCTCCTTTACGGTGTAATAATTCATTTTTATTGTGAGTGACGATTGCTTTTGATTTACGTTCTTCTGTGAAGTGTGTGCGTGTGAGTGTGTTCTGCATTTTGATTACCTCCGCTGCTTGCGCTCGGGGCTGATGCTGTTGATATGGGTGGAGCACGACGAAGGAGCCGTATAATCTGTTTGATTGGGGCTGCGGCTGCGGCTGGAATTCTCGGAATGGTCGCGATGCAGTGAAGATTTTGATCGATTATATAAACGCAGTCCCCGGTGGGTGAGGAAGTCCTTTCGTTAGTATTGAAGAACCGGGGGATTGTCTTCTCCGGAAGTGCCCCGGCTCGGTTGTATGACTGGTGGGTCAGCGTTTGCCTTCTTATTTCTGTGTTGCTTTTTGTCGGTTTCTCCGACACTCAGCGGGAGAGCTCGGTAGCAGAAGAAGCATTTCACGATTCGCGATGCGTGATTAGTAAGGCCTGATGTCGCCAAAGCGATGCGAAGCATAACCCCCTGATACGGATGGACGGGAGAATGAAAACGTATGCGTTACGAATGGGCGCATGTTCGGATACGGTTGTTTTAGATGCGTTTAAAATGTTCCGAATTGTGATAGAGTGTTTATTAGGAAATACCCGTCGGTGCATGTATAAATCCGTTGGAATCTATCTGAATTGAATTTATTATCTATCCAGAGATTTGTTAAACGTTAAACAAAGATTCGTTGAGTCTCAATTCTGGTTTTTTTTTCAATCTCTATCCAGAGATTAGTTGCATCTAAATCCAGAAATTCATTGAATCTATCCAGAGATTCGTTAATTCTCCATTCAGAAATTCGTTCAATCCATCTAAATCAAGATATTCTTGAATCTGTATCCAGAAATTCGTTGAACATGTATCTATATATTCGTCATTCCAGAGTTCGTTGAATATGTGTCCATCCTAAAGGCTTTAAACCTAGCAGTCTCTCCTCTGTTCTATTAAAGATAATGGAAAAATTGTGGACGACTTTATTAAGTCAACAAGCTTAATATAGTCTCCATTGCGAAAAAAAAACAGTTTGCCTACCAATCAGGAAAATCTACAACAATTACGCTACAATTGGTAGTTAATAAAATCGAGAAATCGCCTCAAGCCAAAGAAATAGCTTTGGTAGCTTTTCTTGATATTGAATGCGTTCCGTAACGGAAGCAAGGGGCCTGGATTATAGTATTATCGAATGGATAATGGTGATGCTAAAAGACCGAGAAATTTCTGCTAACTTGGAGGTGCGCAACTAACTATTAGATCGACTAAGGGCTGTCCTCCAGGAGGAGTCCTATCGCCCTTATACGAACTCCTTAAAAGACTAGTAGAGCTGGGGTACGAGATGATTGGCTTTGCTGACGATTTAGCTATAATAGTTCGAGGGAAGTTTGATGACACGATATCTAGTCGGTTACAAACTACGCTAAATATTACTTAAAATGGTGTAGAACAGAGGGCTCATATTTAAACCCTTCTAAAACTGTTATAGTACCTTTTACTAAAAGGAGAAAGCTAAATTTAAAACAGCCTACTCTCAATGGAGCTCCAGTTCAGTTTGCGGAAGCAGTTAAATACCTTGGTGTTACTTTGGATAACAAACTGAATTGGAACTCCCATCTAGACAAGGTTATCACCAAGGGTACAAATGGGTATGTAGTAAAGCAGTGGGTAAAACAGGGACTACGACCAAAAATTGTCCATTGGATTTATTCAGCAATAGTTCGTCCGAAAATTACAGATGCTTCGCTTATATGGTGGCCTAAACTTAATGAGGTAACCACCCAAATAAAACTAGGTAAACTACAGAGGCTTGCCTGTGTATCAATAACTGGGGCAATGAAAAGTACACCATCTCTTGCTTTGGATGCTCTTCTTAACATGTTACCTTTACACCAATTTGAAAAGCAGCAGGCAGCGAAAAGGGCCCTGCAATTCAAACGTTGAAACAAGATTTTAGATAGTGATCTGATAGGACATTTGAAGATCCTTAAGAATTTCAAGCTAAACTCAGATGTTAAAACAATAGAAGATTGGATGGCAACGCAACGGATGCATGCAGATAAGCCAAGAGATTTATTAGACCAAGTGCTGTAAAATCCCGGATCTTATTAAATCTTAGTAAAAAATACCTTCGGATAACTACTGGTCTGTTGTCTGATCACTGCCCGAGTAGGTATTACCTAAAAAAATGGAAGAATTCATTCTACAGAATGTCGATTTTGCCAATTCGAAACTGAGACTGCAAAACATATACTCTGCAGCTGTGCAGCATTATTCAATCAAAGGATGTCAATATTTGGAAAGGGGTTACTAGTGCCCCCTGAAATTTGGCAAAACGATCTTGATAGGGTATTAGACTTTATAAAACAAGTCGAGCCTAACTGGGATCAGGGGCTATGTCAACCAATGTCCATCACAACTTAATTGCACGAAATCAAATATGGATTACACAACAATAATCCCAATGAATGGATGCAGTTGTGTTTTGGCTGTACAGAAGAGAAAAAAATCCATTGATTCTTTGACTTTCTTTCCGGAGCTTCGTTGAATTTCTATCCAGATATTCGTTAAATCTCTATTTAGAGATTTATTGAATTTATGCATAGAGATTCGTTTAATCTCTATCTAGAGATTCATTGAATATCAATCCTCAGATTGTTTGATTCTCTATCTAGATATGCGTTGAATATCTACCAAAAGCTGCGTTGAACTTCTGATCAGAGCTTCGTGGAATTTCAGAAATTCGTTAAACACTTATCCTGATATTCGTTGAATCTATCCCGAGATTACTGAACTATTCTGAAACTCGTTGAACGTCCATCCAGAGATTCGTTAAATTTCTATTAAGATATTCGTTAAATTTCTATCCAGAGATTCGTTAAACCATTATTCAGAGATTATCGAGAGATTCGTTGAATCTTCATCTATAGATTTGTTTAATCTCTATACAGAAGTTTGTTGAATCTCCGTCTAATGATTCATTAAATCTCTAAACAAAGATACGATCTATCTCTTTCCGAAGATTATTCGAACGTCGTGAATTTCGAAATTGGTTCGTTAAATCGAAAATAATCGACGCAAGCGTTGACTTTCAAAAGCCCCAATCACTTTGGCAACCATCCCATGATCCCCCCAAGTGCGAGAAGCGTTGAGTACCGCTCCGCACAAAACATAAACTGAGCACTCTCTCGCTCTCTATCCGCCCATCATAGTCGCTATGCACAATCGAGTGTTGCGTGTGAGATTTGTTTTTGTCTGTGGCTTCTATCGCCCATTTCTCTCCGATTCGACTGTTGCGAATTGGACTCTGTTGTTGGTCAGTCGAGACTGAGAGTTTCGCCACTGCTCTACGGATAGCTACAGAAAGTTCAGTTTCAAGCCAGTAGTCGTCCGTGAGAAGTCAACAGCAGTAGTACACAGCCGTAGTCGTCGGTGTCGTGATTTCAACCAAGTGCTCTTGTCTCTATAAAAAAAAAGGTACCGCACAGCAGCCAGCCAGCCCCGCTTTCCCCGTCTCCTGTGATGTAGCGTGTGCTGCCACTAAATATAAGACTCTTCTGGATAGATCTCGCGCGCAGCATCCTGCAGAGCGGATCAGCGAGCTTGAGTGTGTGTGCGTTTCTGGTCTTGTTTGAATGTGTGTGAACGCGCGAGAAAAACTACCGGAAAATTTCCAAGTCGTTTTCTAATACAAGTTGTTTTTGTCCGCTTCGCAGGAAAAATCCATAACAAGTCCAAGCCTTCAACGAAAACGGGGAAAATATATATCTTGCATGTGAAGAGTGTTCAAGAAGTTCGTTCGTCGGTGAGATTGCACAGAGATAGAAAGTGTGGGTGATTGTGAGGAAACGAGGAAAATTCGGTGCTAAGTGAGTGTTTAAAATTAAAGAGGAAGGAATGTCACTTGAATGAGCAAATCGCCGCAGTCGCAATTGTGAAAGGAGAAGAAAATTTTCGATTTTTAGTTTCTAACGAGTGTCAGTGTGACGTCATTGATTGTGAAGTATAACAGACGAATGTGAGGAAAACACAGCAGAGAAACAAATAGAGTGGGTTGTTTTTCTCTCCGGTGATTGAATATTGCTTAAGGAAAGGAATAAAGGAGCAGACGGTGAATCAAGTGCAGAGGACTAGCACAGGTACCGTTTTTGTTCGTGATTGTTGTTTTTCTGTTTTTTTTATTTCTCATGTCCAAGAAGTGTCTCTCTGTGGTGTGTTACTGAGCGTGTGTGCGCAATAAAAAGAGGTCGTGTGTGAGAGAGGGAGGGAGAGTGCGCGTATTTTGTGTCCCGCCTCTGACGAGGAAGTTTTCGAACAGCTGATAAGCGAGTGCCGGCCCTGAGCCCCAGGCTAATCTGCATGTCGACCTGCGGCGGCCGGTGAATGTGAGAAAGGATTCGGGAAGATTTTAGCCCTACCCTCTGCCGGTTTACGACGACACAAAAAGGTGAGTCAGCTGGGAAGGGATTTGCTATAATGATAAAGTCCTTATCGGGTGTAATTCCAGGAAACATTTTCGGTCGTCAGCTCTCAAAAACACCACACCGCAATCGTCTTTGTAGCCAATTTTTATTTTCAAACATCGCAGATTCCATTCTCATGCCAATTAATCGAATTACGTTGCGAGCCAGCAGCTTGCCTCATTTCGATTTCGTTCGATTTTCCCAACGCGTGCTGTGTCTGCCGACTGCATCACAGACAATGGGGCCAATGTAAGAAACGAGAACTCATTTTTTCCTTTCCTCTCTGAGATTGTGATGCCGGAATGTTTGGCGGTGAAGTAATGCAAGTCCAAAATTGCGGTGCTGTCATTTGCTGTAATTTTAGCGAAATGCGCCAAACCAACACCTGAGTTGGCTGCATTACTACATGTCAAAATAACGAAGTGCCGAAACGTTTCAGCATCAGTCAAGTACAAATGTATTGAACCCGCTATGGCCGTTGAGGAATCTGGTAAGTCCTAGAAAATTACATCGAGACACCCTGTATTGCCATTTCGCTCAATGAAATTGAAGCCTTGGAAGGCTAAGGAGATTATACACCGAAAAACGAAAACTCTTTTGATATCTCTGGTTGGCTTCCCGAAGAAAAAGAGTCACTTACCAATAGACGCCGAATTTGTAATCGAATTCTCTTTCGCTCATTCAATACGTAGTATCAAACAAGTTTAGTTGTACGTGCCATGCAGCACACAGAATTATGCACTGGTGGTGGCATCGAATGCTGAGAATAGAAGTGAACCTAGAACAACCTAGAGCACCATAAGAATATGGAATTGTTTGGCGTTCATGGTACTGTTAAGAGAAAAAGCGCTCGTGATCGACTTTTGTGTATAATCAAAAGTTATCCCTTTCAGAGATCTGAAGATCCATCGAGCGAACCGAGCTTACAATCGCTAAAGCACTATGATCGCCTAAACTATAATAAGTGTTGATTCGGCTATTCTTCGTTAAGTGTGAAGGCAGTTCTCAACAAACCAGCCATGATTCGTAAGTAGCGTAAACTTGCGTCTAGACTTCTTTTTCAGCATAACTACGGATCTAGTTTGGTTGCGATGAAATATTGGATAGACACAGCAACAGCTACCGTGAATTCTTTAGGCTAATCGAAATTGCAAGTTCATTTTCGACAAGAACTGACTATGATTGGAAATTATAACTCTAAAGAGAGGAAATTTCGAACACATTCTCAGTGACAATCCGTCTACTAGAATATCCTCGTTTAATGAGTCCGCGAACTAGACAAAGTTGATCATCTTAACAATTCGCACACTAATTCTTCTTCCAAGCCCGAACCTTCGTGACGGATAGCGTTACATTTGTAAGCAGCTGGTCGTCATTCTGAGCGTCTGTGTGTTATTATGTTACCTCCACGAAACAACCAACGAACTGAAAATCGTGAATAGTAGCACTGCTTACGCTGAAGCCAGCCAACAGACAAACTAAGTTTATGTACCGGGAAGAGCGATTTAGGCGGTCCACGCCGTCGTCAAACAATACAAAGAGCACAAGCATAGCGGTCTAAAGTATAAATGATGAAGATCAATGACCTAAAAATATTTGTGGAACTTCAGATGTATTGGTAAGAAATTCGGATTGGGTCAGATCCTATTTTGAAACAAACACCACGATCCGTATTATCGAAAAAATGAAAAATAAGAGTCAGATTTTTGTTGAAAGCTGCTTTGAGAACCGTTTACATAGCACCAACTTGGTCAACACACCGAGAAATTTCTGAACATCAAGCGTTTCAGCAATTGGAAGAGTAGTAAGTTGAAAATTCCGATGCTGTTTTATTCCGGTATTCGAGTGGAATTGGTCCTTACTTAGCGCCCAAGCACTTCGAAGTCTTACTTAGAGCCCAAGTCTGTGGTCATCAAGTGGGAGCCAATTAATGAGAGAATAATCATAGCAAGACTCAGAACACGGGTTCGAAACCTTACCATAATCCAATTTTATGCGCCGACCGATGCTGCCGAGCTACTGAGCAAGGAGAACTTTCACAATCAACTGAATGCCGTCGTGGATAAAGTTCCAAAGCGTGATGTCAAGATCTATACTGGTGACTTCAATGCAAAGATCGGCTCCAACAACATGGACTGTGAGCTTGTTATAGGACGTCATGGTCTCGAAGAAATGAGCGTTAACGGTGAGCTGTTTGTAGGGTTTTATGGCAACAAGGACATGGTAATCGTGGGTTCTTTCTTCCCCCATCGTCCAGTGCACTAAGTCACTGGCGAGTCTCTCGTGATGGAAGAAAATCAAATCGACCACATCTGCATCAGCCGAAAATGGAGACGAAACCTTCTAATCGGTGAGATCCGCCTATGCATTAATGCATTGTACGGATCCAGCGACGGGAGGAGAGACTCGGACGGCGGTTTGACACACGCTGACTAGAAGATCCAGCTGCGAAAAGATTGCTTGTTGAAGAGCTTAAGGCTCGAGCAGTGTATGCCCAGGAGGATGGAAGCGTGGAAAAGCAGTGTACGGACATCGAGAATGCCTTTATCGAGACAAGCGACAATAAGCTGGGTGAGATAGCTGACATCGTGAAGATATCAAAAGAACGTGTTGGCTTTATATATTGCATGAGCATTTGTCCATGAGAAAGCTGTGTTCAAAGTGGATGCCCTGTTTTTTCACTGTTAACGAAAAACAACAAGGTGTTGATGTTTCTGGGCAATGTTTGGTTATGTTTAAACGTAACAAAATGTAGGCGTCGAAATTTCACAGAGGATCATACAAGGAACCATCACTTCACTCCGGAATCAAATCGACCGTCATCTCAGTGGACATAAACTGGCAAACCTCGTTCAAAGCGCCCGAAAGCCCAACGATCAGGCTGGAATGGTTATGGCTTCAGTATTTTGAGATGCGCTCGACGACCTTCAGCAGGGAAATACAATCAACAGTAGAATTATTGGAACACTTGACGCACAAAATCGTGGAATAACGGTCTCATATGAATTAAAGAAAGTGCTGTTTCATCAAGACAACGCACTGGGTCACAAATCAATCAAAACAATGGCAAAACTACATGAATTGAACTTCGAATTGCTTCAGCATCCAACGTATTCTCCAGATTTGGCTCCTAGCGGTTACTGGCTGTTCGCAGACCTAAGAAAAATGCTCGCCGGTGAGAAATTTCACGTCGGACCGTTTTTTCTTTATTTTACGTCGGCCTAAGACAAACAGTGGGGGCAATCAATCGGCACGTATGAAGATGAGAAGATCCAACAGGCGAATAATCGATCCCCCGGATCGGAACCTCCCAATATGGAAATAGTAAGGATTTTGGCTGGTGTGAATAATAATTCTGCATCCATCATTGAATGGAATAGTCGGCGAACTTTTCGACTTCGAAAATATGATATGCATAGTGGTAGACTTAAAAGGAACGATCTTTCAAACAAATACCCTCTTAAGGTGTTTCTGTATGTCACAATATAACTCGAGAACGGGTTGACGGATTTACAAAATTTGTTTTTGTTTTGTTTGTCTTGATCTCCGACGGATTGATGTGTACAAACAATTTCAACAAAAACTCCTGGAAAATCGTGAAAACCCAAAATGTAATATGAATGACTATACGGGCGACCCAAAATGAAGAGCAACGGGTCGCGCAGGCTGTAACCTAAATGAGTGTCATTCTCAAGAAATTGCAAGCACTGGCAGGCTTCTCGATACGTTCTACACGATACACTATCAATTAACTGTCGAATGAAATTGGGCTACGGGCATTGATCAATGGCAAACGTAAATATAAACTCATATTTGTATCTATAGAGCCATTTTCAACGACTAGTTCAGTGCCAATATTTCAAAAGGGCCAATCTGCTGTAAACAATTAATATAACCGTCGCTTTCTCGGAAACGAAAACTTTCTCCTGCAAATCAACAATCCCAACTGCAAGAAAAAACATTTTCCTACATTATAGTGTATTTGATTTCCATGTGTGGGTTTTTGAGATAAATCGAAAGGGAATGTCGTTGATAACAAAAAAAGCAGATCCGCCTTTGTGAAATATTGGCGCTGAGTTTTTGCTCTCATCTTTATTTCATAAAGTGCCTAGTTTCTACATACAATCACATTCTAAAAGTGCATAGTTTCGAATCTCTTTCACATGCTGTAAAATGCCTCAAATTTAATCACTTTTTGACGTATAACCTCCTTAGGCATTGTTGCATAAAACCTTTTTAGGCATTTTATGTAAAACTTCAGTTTTCAAGCAAAGTGCCTACTTTGAAGTCATAATTGCATACTTCAGATTTACCGTGTAATGAAGCTTCCACTCACACATAGGCACTTCGACAAACGTCGAAGAAGTCCATCAAGCTTAGTGACGTTTAACGTACGAACACTATCGAGTCTATCGTCGTGCATAGATCACTGCACGATGGCGTCATCAATGCAGTTTTGACAGTTCAGGGAGCTTGTTTACGTGGACTTAGAATATTTTTGGTAAGATCGGTTTGCGATTTTGTGCTGTAAATTTTTTACGATTGATGTAAAACTGCTTATTTTTACATCATTTCCTGAATCTAATCATACAGAATCCGAAAAAATCCAATGAAAAATTTCGTTTGAGCGGTTCAAATTCTAACACCTTGTAAACAAGCTCCATGAACTGTCAAAAAAGTGAGGTTAATACATTCCGTGCAATGATCTATTTGTTTGTTCTGCCACAGATAACCTAAAAGTTGGCTTACCATTTATAATCTTTTTGACAGCTGTTTGTTATGTTTCCGTCCAAAACGCACTACCACATTTCTAGAAGGCGCACTACCACACCCAGACGTGATCAGCTTAATTGGCATGTTAAAAATTTCATCGTTTGAAGGATAAGCGGTTTGGTGTTTATCTATCTAAGGTCTGTATCCACATTAATCCGGACACCTTCAAATCATTGTAACTTTTGAAATATTGCACGTAGGAATGAATAATTTCACTGTGGTATAGCTGAGAGTCTATGATGAAAAAGACTATGATTGATGTTTACATTTCATGTTTGGTATTCAAGATGGCGACGAAAGAAAAACAAGTGCGCGAGCGAATTTTGTACGGGCGTACGGCAAATCCTGACTTGTCAATACGGGACCTTGCAAAAACATTGGATTTGCCTAAATCCACTGTTCACGATGTGCTCAAATCATTTTCGGAACGTTTGACGGTGGAGAGGAAACCGAAAAGTGACAAAAACATTAGACGCGCTGGTCCTGTCATGGACCGAAAGGTGAAAAGGATATTAACGAAAAACCCAAATCTCTTCATTCGAACGGTGGCTCGTAAAATAGGGATGTCGCCTGATTTTGTTCAAAAATCAAAACAACGTTTGGGACTTAAGGCGTATAAAGTAAAAACAGTTCCAAATCGCAACGACAAACAGAACTTGGCAGCAAAATCACGGGCTCGACGTTTGTACTGCGAATATTTGACGAAGTTTTCATACGTTGTTATGGAAGATAAAACTTATGTCCTGGAGGATTTCAAGCAGCTTCCAGGGCTGGCTTTTTATTCTGCTATGACCAGAAATACTACAACTGAGCATTTCAGAACGAAGAAGGCATCGACATTTACCAAAAAATACCTTGTGTGGCAAGCAATTTGCACGTGTGGCAAAAAGAGTAAATCTTTCGTCACTACAGGCACAATCAACAAGGAGATCTATCAGAAAGAGTGTCTGCAGAAGCGTTTGCTACCCTTCATCAAAAATCACAAAGAAAAACCTTTGTTCTAGCCCGATTTGGCATCATACCACTCAAATCAAGTGAACATTGTACCAAAAACCTCAAACCCGCTAAATTGCCCAGAGCTACGACCAATCGAGAGATATTGGGCTCTGATGAAGCGGAAGCTTTCTGGAAAGAAGCAAGGAATCAAAGACATCAAACACTTCCAGCAAATTTGGACAAAGATGGCTTCTACGATTTCTGAAGAGTGTGTACAAATCCTAATGGACGGAGTTAAGCGCAAAGTTCGAAAATTTTATTCAAATACTATGTTTTGTCTTCACGAATTGTTAAAACACGTCCGGATTATTGCGGATACAGACCTTTTATATATAAAAATGAATTTCTGTCTGCCTGTCTGTCTGTCTGAACTTTATAAACTCGAAAACTACAGAACCGACCGGCGTGAAATTTCGTATGTAGGGGTTTTTGGAGCCGGGGAAGGTTCTTATGATAGTTAGAGACCCCTCCCTTCTCTGTAAGGGGGGGGGGGGCTCCCATAGAAATGAAAATATCTGCATTTAAAAATTCCTGCATAACTCGAGAACTAATCAAGTAAATAGAACCAAATTTGGCAATTCGAGGTTTTTGTTTCTATGGTGCTTTGAGACCCCTCCGCCCTCAGTTAGGGGGGGCTCTCATACAAATGAAATACAAATTTCTGCATAACTCGAGAACTAATCAAGCATATGGAACCAAATTTGGCATGTGATGGTTTTTGGAGGAGAGAAATGTTTCTATAGTAATTTGAGACCCCTCCGCCCTCAGTTAGGGGGGTTCCATACAAATGAAACACCAATTTCTGCATAACTCGAGAACTAATCAAGTAAATGGAATCATATTTGGCAGGTAGAGGTTTTTGAAGGCAAGTAATGTTTGTCTCGAGACCCCTTCCTTTTCTAAAAGGAGGGCTCATATACAAATGAAACACCAATTTCTGAAAAATTCGAGACCTTATCAAGTTACTGGAATCAAATTTGGCAAGTGGAGGTTTTTGAAGGGAATAAATTTTTCTAAGGTGACTTGAAACCCATCCTCTTTTCTGTTAAGGGGACTCCCATAAAAATGAAACACAATATTTTTTTTCTGGATATTTCGAGAACGAATCAAGCATATAAAAGCAAAACTGGCATATGGTTGGGTTTTTGGAGAAAAAAAAAATTTCTTTGGTAGTTTTAGACCCTCCGTCTTCTGGAAAGAGAGACTCCTATACAAATGAAACACATTTTTACGCATAACTCGAGAGCCAATGAAGCAAATGAAACCAAATTTGGAATGCTGAGGTTTTTTTAGGCAAGAAATGTTTCTATGGCAGTTTAAGACCACTCCCCATTTGAAAAGGGGGAGGGGCTCCCATACAAATTAAACGCAAATTTTTACATGACTCGAGAACTAATCAAGTAAATGAAACCACATTTAGCGTCTGGGGGTTTTGGGACGCAGGATTGCCAAATATATAAAAATGAATTTCTTTCTGACCCTTATAGACTCGGAAAGTTCTGAATCGACCAGCGTGAAAATTTTTATGCAGGGATTTTTGGGGCTTAGGAAGGTTCTTATGGTTGTTTGAGGCCCCTTCTCTCTCAGGAAGGGGGTCTCATACAAATGAGACACAAATTTCTGCATAACTCGAGAACTAATCAAGCAAATTGAATCAAATTTTACTTGTGGGGGTTGGCATGTTTTGAAGGCAACAATTTTTATATAGTGGTTCAAGACCCCCCCCCCCTATATAGTGGTTCAAGACCCTTTCTGAAGGGGGGGGGGGCTTCCATACAAATGAAACTCAAATTTCTGCATTACTCGAGAACTAATCAAGCAAATGGAACCAAATTTAGCATGTGGGGAATTTTGAAGGCAATGATTGCATGGTGGTTTGAGAAATCACCACCCTCTGGAAGGGAGGGCTCCCATACAAATTAAACACAAATTTCTCCCAACATGAGAATTATCCAGGTTACTTAAACACAAAACGTGTATTTCTCAGGTAAGAAGCATGTTATAATAGAAGTTTGAACCCCTGCTTAATAAAAAAAAAAATCATTCCGAAAAACAACGATTAACATGCCAGTTATATTAAATTATCCTTCATTTAGTTGCAAGCGTAGCAGCGCTCGCACCGGGTTCAGCTAGTATGTATAAAAATGAATTTCTGTCTGTCTGTCTGTCTATCTGTCTGCCTGAACCTTATAGACTCGAAAACTACAGAACCGATCGGCGAGAAATTTCGGATGGAGGAGTTTTTGGGGCCGGGAAAGGTTCTTATGACAGTTAAAGACCCCTCCCCTCTCCCCAAGAGGGGAAGGCTCTCATACAAATAAAGACAAGTTTCTACATAACTCGAGAACTAATCAAGCAAAGGAAAACAAATTTAGCATGTGGGAGTTTTTTGATGGCAAAACATGTTTCTATGGTGGTTTGAGACCCTCCCCTCTCTCAAGAAGGGAGGGGGGGGGCTCTCATACAAATTAAACTGAAATTTCAGCATAACTCGAGAGCTAATAAAGCAAATGGAACCAAATTCGGAATGTGGGGATTTTGGAGACAAGAAATGTTTCTATGGGGGTTTGAGACCTTTTCTTCCTTGGAAGGAAGGGCTCTCATACAAATAAAACACAACTTTCAACCAAACATGAGGAATAATCCCTACTGTTATGAAAATTTGTATGCAGGAGTTTTTGGGGCCGGAGAAGGTTCTTATGATGGATCCAGACTCCTTCCCCGTCCTGGAGGGGGGGGGGGGGGGGGGGGGGGGCTCCCATACATATGAAATACAAATTTCTCCATAACTCGAGAACTAATCAAACAAATGGAACCAAATTTGGCATGTGGAGGAAGTTTTTGGTGGCAGTAATTTTTCTATGGTTGTTCGTCCCTTCTCCCTTCTCTGGAGGGGGGGGCTCATACAATGAAACAGAAATTTCAACCAAACATGAGAATTATCCAGGCAACTAAAACACAAAATGTGTATTTCTCAGGTAAGCAGCATGTTCTGATAGAAGTTTGAACCCCTTCTTTGTCAAGAATGGGGGATGCTTGAGGTGCTACATTATGCACAAGAAGTTAATCTAAGTTAAGCTAATCTTCAGTGCTACATTATGCACAAGAAGTTGATCTAAGGGTTACGCAAGAGAAAATTACGGTCAAACTGAAAGGATAACGAGCGTAGTTTGAAGATAAATGTGTTGTCTATGAAATGCTTCTACACAGAAAGAAAAACAATGGTAGAAACTAGCGATCCGAGGGTTAAATTAAAAACTACAAGGTACAGCCCAATGGGGTTGTGCGCAAAGGTGACGTAGAACTACGCAGCAATCTAATTCCCATACACTTTCCAGAGACGTCGGGGCCATCCGCCAATTGATTTAAGTCAGTCGGGAAGCTACGTTTTCAATCCGCTCGGAAATATCATTGACGATGCTGTTCATAATGTTTATCGCTTTGGAGGAAACGACAGTATCCGGTTAAAATGCTTCAGCACCAGGTAGATGTGGTGCTATACGGTTTCTACTTCCGAACTTTGCTACTGGAACTGTTTGCCTTCCGAGATGGTGGAGCGAGAATGCACCATTGAGCACATCCTGTTGATATGATCGACCACCTGGAGATCATTATCCTTATTGCGTTGTAGATGGTTGTGGTCTGTTTGGGTTTTCAAAGTTTATTATTGCCGATAGACGTCTAGGTCTAAAAAGTGCTAATGGAACGTTAGACCAGCATTAGGAATTAAATATGTAAGAAAATTCTATTGTAATCTCTTTAGATAGCATTTAGTGGCCCTGAAAAGGGCAAAGAAAATTCTATTGTACGCTCTTTAGAAAACATTTGGTGGCACTTGATACGGCCTCGGTTGTATTTTCTACGATGGTTGAGAGGGCCACTATCTTTAACGCGTAGAAGATAGTTGTGGATCTGTTGGTTCGTTGGTTGTTCAACGCGCTTTGCCATTTACTCCGGGACGCGGCGTTTAAAGCAATGCCATGTTCAGTCGGGTAATGGAAATTTCAAACAGCAAAAAAGCAAGAGAAAAATTCAAACAAACTTAGTTGACCTATTGATTTGGTCGTCCTGAAAAGGACGGATTTAGTTGACGGGGCAGAAACATAGTTCGCGATTGAACTTGGGCTTTCTTCTTGGTATTCTTGGTTCAGTTCCTCGTTGTTGCGGGTGGCCATTTGCAGGTGACGTGGGATAATTCTTGTCTCGTTGATATCACGGGCGGAATTTCCCGCCAACTCGTAGGCTTCAGCAGCCATGTTTCTCGCAGCGAGGTTGACGGGAGCATCGGCAACTACAGCCAACTGCACCAACCACTCTGGGCAACGACTGCTCGCCAGTGCTGCCACCAACTATGATCCAACTGCAGATCCTACTCTGCACAGCTCCACGACCGCCGAAAAACTAAATTAAAATGCGAAGGTGTACCCCTTATATAACATTCATGGCTGCCTAAGAGACGTTCGTTACTTAAATATGAAGTCTGTGCTAGGAATGTACTGTGTATTTGGTAAATTTACTCTGAAAAATCGACATTATAAGAAATGACCTCATATTTGCGTTAATTGTATTAGTTGCATGTTAAAAATCAAAAGATTTAAATATTGGAATCAAAGTGTAGAAAATGTCTTAACCTAATGCTGTAAACATTTTGGAAATCGATCGTGAAATTACTTAATAATTAACGTTCAAAACCTGACCGTTTTTCGTGACGCTCCAAATTTTCGCAATTTGAATGTGTACCCCAAAAGCGCCAGTTCTTTTCTCGAGTAAAGGGTGTATTCGATAAAAATGGCACACAGAAAATCTTCTGTAACTTTTGAATCGTATGAGTAAAAAACCTAGAAATTTAAGTAGATCTTATCCATAGTGTATTATTTACATCTGCCAACATACGTCAAGGCCGACTTCCGTCAACTTCCTGGGCAAGAATATTTCGTTGCCAAGTCGAAGTTCGATGTTCCGGAGGATGTTCGAAAGAAGAAACTATCGAAATTTGCAAAGAAGTTTCTAATCTGGCAGGCGATTTGCGGATGTGGTGAAATAAGTGCTCCCTTCATCACTTCCGGAACAATAAACGGTGCGATTTACACGGAAGAGTGCCTTAAGAAGCGTCTCTTGCCATTCATTAAGAAGCACAAAGGATCAACTCTGTTTTGGTCTGATCTAGCATCCTGCCACTACGCTCGAAATGTATTGGAGTGGTACCGAGCCAACGGAGTCAATTTTGTGCCAAAGGATATGAACCCAATTGAAAAATTCTGGGCAATTATGAAAACGGAACTTCGCAAGCATCCCAAAACTATAAAAACAGAGCTAGAATTGAAGAAAATTTGGGTAAAAACAACAAAAACACTGGGAAAATCGGTTGTACAAAATTTGATGGGTGGAGTGAAAAGGAAGGTGCGGGCATTCGGGATGGGAGACGAAATTGAATAAAACAAATGTTGTAAATCAAAACTCATTAGTAGTTCTAGTTCTAGTAGTAATTTGTACCCAACAGTAGGTAAACATAATTATACTTAACGTTGGCTTCCCACACTTAACTGCTCCGTTAGGTACTTTTTTCTAAGCGTGTAGACTAGTGCACTTGGGAATTTAAGTTCATCCACTATCGAAAATTTGACAGGAGAGCTGTGCATAATTCATTATTCGTGTTGTGAACCAATGATGCAATAAATCCCAATATAGAAAGGCTGGTGGTTCCATCAGATAGAACCATCTGGCCAAGAAGAACAAGTCATAACCGAAGATGGATCCGATGCTAAAGAGGCAACAGACTTGAACGAAACCTCTTTCCCTTCGCATTCAGATCTGGATTTGTCGTCTGGCCCAAATTACGAGCAGTCCACGAAATTCACACGGGCGCAGGATCCCTGGTAAGTTTCCTAATCATCTTAACGTCTTTAGAACAAATGTTGTTGATTCTTTCTTCTCATCAATTGGTGCTTGTAAGGATCATGATCTATGGCACAAGGCGATGCAAGATGAGCTCAACTCTATGGAAGCCAACATCGTATGGAAGCTGATCAAGTGCCCTACCGATACGAAACCACTCTGGACAGAATGGATTTTCCGAATCTAATCGTGATTTACATCCAGTCCTCTAGTGAAGGCGGTGATGTCTACCTAGTCCTGTATGTAGATGATCTCCTGCTAGTCGGATAAAACATTCGAACAATCTTCCAGCTCCGATGAGTCCGAGATGACCAATTACGAATAACCAAAACGTTCTTGAGGTTGCGGCTTGCAAAGAAAAAAATCTAGGAAAACCTCAAATGAAAGGTATCGATGGTAGTAATTTACGAAGATAATCGAAGTTTTATAGGACTACCTAAGAATGCCGAGTCGAAGCGAATCAAACACATCGACATCAAACACCACTGCATCAAGGATCATGCTGTGACTGTTATATTGGATCTCTTTACAATGGCGTGGATGTTTCTCAATTGCAATCGTGCACAGGATGATTTTTTAAATTGTTACTGAACATTCAAATCAGAAGCATTTAATAAGCCCTAAAATATGCATCAATTTTGTTTTGTTTCTGGCATTAAATTTTCGGACCTGAACAGTGTTCATTTTTAGTAAACATTACCCCGATCTCGTCGATGAGTTCGTCGCTGCATGAACTCGGCTGTTCAGTGTTCCTGAATTGACAATTCTGTATAATTGCATGAACTCAAATACATCGGTGCACAAGTAAATGGTGAATCGCAAGTCAGTCCTATTTGATAAAAGTAGACATTGATACCATAAACAGTGAAGTTTTGAAACATGTTTCTCTGTGTAAATTCAAATATTTATTAATTATTGAACGTAGCTGCAATCTCATCGAATTATGTCAGAAATTGTATGAAATCTCCATAAAAAAAAAACTGTTAAAAGTCTAAGTGGAACAATACAACGTTCATTCTAAAGTTGCAGTGTTTGAAAATCCTTAGCCTGACTCTTATGCGGTTACATTTTGATGTTGGGACAATATGACTTGGCGATTATTTCTAAACTTTACTGAACAGTTCATTTGTCACTGTAACGGGTATACAAAACAAATCAAACACTGTTGTTAACTCAACTACTTCTGAAAATGCAGACGGAACTGACTTGTGGCTCACGTTAGTAACATTCCGTCTTAAATATTTGAAATCACTTAACATGTACTCAGTGAAGCAAAGATGACCTGTTTTAAAATTTTCCACTCGTCAGCCACCAGGATGACCACCACCGACTGGGCTGC
The DNA here is from genome assembly GCA_024533555.2 of Aedes koreicus. Classification (NCBI taxonomy): domain Eukaryota; kingdom Metazoa; phylum Arthropoda; class Insecta; order Diptera; family Culicidae; genus Aedes; species Aedes koreicus. The sequence goes on along the minus strand of JAHHFK020001105.1, from coordinate 28,828 downwards.
AGAGTCAGTTGTTAGTATAAAAATAAACCGACACCGAACGCCCGAAAGAGAAAATCGATACCGTTCATCATCATCATCATCGTCGTCGTCGTCGTGTGAATTAATGGAACGCGACCGAACCGGAGGAAAGCGACAGTTAATTTTCTTAACCCGTCGCAGCGTCGAGCGCGGGGGTCTTCAATGTTTATCAGTGCGTTGAAATGGGCGATGTCACCATAATTTGCCTGTTCGCCGCAAACTTGGCTACGCAACCTGATTTCGATCTCCTCTGCCACGCTGAACGCCGACGCCGACGATAAGACTTGGATGCAGCGGCCATCAGATTGCCCGACACCGATTTCAACTGCAAGACGACAAATTGAACATTAGCCAATGGGGTAATGTAATTAAATTTTAAACTGCGGTGCAGTTTTCTTCTTCTTCTTTCGAACTCGTTAGGCTCGGCGACCGACGGATATCGAGGGTAATGGCACGAATAATAAGAACGCGCTATCAATCAAGTGACAAGAAGGATCGCGTCATGCTGCCGACGCCGATGCTTGACGGCGGTGTCTCTTCATCAGTAGTGGCATTATTGTGTACAGCTTTTGGACACCAATCACTGACAAGGACAAGCACGCTCTGTTATCGCAGGTGTTTGTTTTCCAAAGAGTGACGAGTGTTGAGGAAGAATTTACTAACATGGATATGAAAACACATGTTTTCAGATTAATCATCGTGCGCTAGCGTTGAGTTAAAATTGCTCGATAAAATAGCTTGATTACAATCATGCTGAGATCGTTAAAACTCGCCACCATCAACTTTCTTCCACGAAACCGTGCCCAAATTTTTCTTTGTTTTTCGGTCTCCACTTCCAAAAAATCAATAAATTAAACCACAAAGCAGGCATACACATCAAGATTTTCAACGTTCCACATCCGCCAAAAACTAAAAAAAACAACTGGCCACTCAGAAACAGGGCTACAAAGAGCTAATAATTTTTTGGCGTAACAAGGTCCATTGAGTATCCGAGACGGGAAAACCTCCGACAATTTCCGAAAAAAATTTCATAACATCTGCTTCGTGAACCGTTTGTTTGGCCACCATGAAACAATCGAACCCAACGCGCGCCAATTATGCCGATATGTGCTTTTATATGGACATCACAACAAAGAGAGTGAGAGCTTTCTCCCGTCCCAAGGCTTTTGCAGGGCGAGGCGCGACGAGGAGGGAGGGGGGGGGGGGGTTTATCGACGCCAAAAAATGGTCACTCATCATCATAAAGAAAAGCAAAACAATCGATCGATTGCGCCGCGATGGTGCAAGGTGGACGAAGAAAGCTGAAAATTGTCCCAGGTCCAAATGGCGGCAACATTCGATCGGGTTGGATTGGCGAGTGGGCGCCGGTCGGTGCGGCGGTGCAGAGATAAAGAAAAGCGCATTAGCCGTCATTATCGATTTCAAAATAGAAACCGTAAATAATAGTAAAAAAAAACCCCTTGTTGTATCGGTATGTAGAGTACACTGTTCGATCTGCGATGTCCGAGACGAGGACGGATGGCGGTGGTGACCGTAAAAGCGCAACTGCACTGGGTCGGGTTGTTTCGAGTAGAAGTTGTTTTTGGATATGGACTTAAGTGGTCGCAAACGGTTGTAAGTCAACTCGGATCGACACGAATATTAGTAAATTAATTGTTATTATTCAATTGAAGCTTTAAACCATCATGGCGATTGTTATAACTTCACTACCAATAACTCAAAAGTGTTCTGGTAGTTCTATGTGTCGCATGCTTTAGTATATTCTAACATTACTTAATTGTCAACATGGATGTTGTTAATCGAGCCATAAAAAAATAATTTGATGGTCCTGCTTATCGAAAAGGTTACAGGATTTGCTAATTTACCTCTTCTCGGCCACCTTAACACAATATGCTATTCGCACTTTCAATATGCGAGAACATCTTCAACATGACAAAACAAAAACTTCGCGAATCAATCATCAAAGCAAAACACTCAGTTACTTACTGTGTTTTGGTGAAGTTTGCTAGAATCCAGAATCCAATTTCATTGGCGATTTGCATTGCCCCTTTGAGTTTCTGAAGGCACAAATCTCAGAAACTCAAAGACTCCACATGCCGTTACAACTTTTGATCATTATCCTTGTCGCATAGCTATTCATTGTCGAACTATTCTGCAGCCAATATTATGACTAACTGAAGGAAACTAGGAAAATCTTTCACTATTTTAAAACGTTTCCTACGAGAAATCACTGGGCTGGAAGATAAAAATGCCTCTCCAACTGTCACAATGTTCATCCGTTTCCGAAGTTGATGGATCAAGTACTTGGGCTACACTAAGGTTTTTTTTTGCACGGTTTTTTTTTACACGGTTTGTTTACGGCGATAACTCCAGAACGGAACTACTTATCGACCTAATTCAAATCACATTTTACGTTTTGGGCAAAAAGTAATCATATGGCAGTTTTTCAAAAAATTCACAATTTTTGGTGTAGATACTCAAAATTTTAAAAATTGTATTTTGACCATTGCATGAAAAGGTAACACATGCAAACAAAATCGGAGTAATTTAAAATGTTTATACATGTGAATTTTTCAACTCAATTTAGTCTTTTTTTACACGGTTTCATAGTAAAAGTGGAACGTATCCCCCGTGCAAAAAAAAACCTTAGAGTAAGGTTGCCTTTCAGTGTTTTTTTTTTGGCGCAGTGTAGCTCTTGTACAGTTTAGTTTACCGAAATATGCATATTTTTCCTTGAACGTGTAACCATCTGGCGTTTGACGGATGTGATTAGTTATGAAACATTGATTATTTTGGTTCCGTTACCATGGATGGAAAACGAGAACTGGTAGTAGATTTATATTTGAAGAATTTTAGACCGTGTGAGATCCCTCCCCTCGGATGGTCGCGATGGATGGGCCTACGCCACTAGCACTGAGATGGACACCAAAGACATATTCTGACACCACCACGGTATCACATGCTGAATGTTTTGATTTAATGCTGCGTCACATATCTGGCATTGATGCACTGATTTTACAGATGTGATCCAACGGACATCCCATATGGGCGCCTTTAATGCTGGTGCAGTCTGGTTGGGCTCTCTTATCAGTAATAATGATGTGGGATGTCTTCTTGGCTGCAACACCTTTCGTACCCTGGCATGATGAGCCGTCACTATGGTACGAATGGACAAATTTCGCGACAAAAATCGATAACTCGAAAACCATTAACTTTAGACACATGATGTCTTCGGAAGATTTAATTTAAAAAATAAGATCTATCTTTTGGTTTGGGTGGTGACTAGGGTGGTCCTTTTATGTTCATAATAAAAATTTCAACTTTTTATTCTTATGATTTAGAGGATTTTTTGCTTCTACAGAATTGTAGATATTTTAATTTAATGAAACTTTGCTGAAAAAATTTAACTTCTATCTCATCTACGTATCGTTTTATAACAGTTTTTCTAACTTTCCTTAGGGTGGGACTTAAAAAAAACAGTTTTTTTGCTGTAACTTTTTTATTTCAATTTGAATTTGAAAACTTTGCAGAGATGACTTTTAGGGTATAAAATGACGCACATTTTGAAGATACAAGATAGTTGCTAGTTATTGTATAAAAAAAAGTTGTAGGGGTTGAAGTGTAAAAAAAAATACGTTTTTGCAAGATATCTTACTCCCTTATTTGCAAATATTTGCAAACACAGAATACGTGAACTGAAAGTACAAACTTCCATCTACAAGATCTATGCAAAATCGTTTGTCCCCTTTTGTCCCCTTTAGGAGAAAAACTCGTTTTAAAATTGGTAGTTTTGCATTTTTTCTGCATAATTTTCGATCAGCAGCATCAACAATTATCATCAAAGAGCGTAGCAACGCGAGTTTTTTTATGGTGAAAATGTTCATATTTTTGTATTAACCCATTCCCGTTTATTTATTAACATTTATATCACAGACAAAAAAGCTAACGCCATCTGTTGAGCACACTGTGATGGATGATTAAAGCTGAACAGATGGCAGTAGTGTGTTAACGTCAAACGTAAGAAAATCGACTATGCGCGCTACCTGTGGCGATACTACCAACTAAGAACGACCAATACCTTAGAAGCAATAGCCTATGTTGGCCGCTTGAGCACTAGTTGAAGTAATTAGTATTGGACCGTAGTATTTTTCTAAATTTCAGTTTCAATTTTCCCACGATGATGTTTTGTTATGCAGTCGTAAAATGGAAGCTCAAATTAATACCCTATCCTAGATGTCACGAGCTTTGTTTGATGATTTCTAATGTTTCCTAGAGATGATAATCCGGGGCAAAGTGCCGTCTAAGTTAATAGCCCCCAGTCCTGAAGTCATCTCCAGGCCGTATGCAGTAGTAACTAGATTTCAAAAAGACATGTAAATTGCCAAACAATAATTCTTAGGGACGACATTCAGGCCATTGATGTAGTCTATGTTGACAACTAGTAGTACTGAAGTCAACCCCAAGAAGTATTGCAACAAGAGTATGCATAATATTTATTATTCATACAGCGAATGATATTTCTAGACAACCCTCAATTTCAATGGTGAGCCTATGTTGGCTATTTACAGCACTGCGGTATCTTCTAATAATAACCCTAAAAGTTTGAATAAGTATGTAATGAGCTTCCATTTTAAAGTGTGTTATAAGGGTCAGTCAGTCAGGTTGTCTTATGCTAATGGCGTTCATTTTACAGCCCCGAGCTATTTAGTTTGGAATGGAACCGAAACGGAATCGAAATGGAATTGAAATGGATGCAAAACGGATTCGAAACGGAACCGAAATAGAACCGAAACCGGAATTAAAATGGAACTACCGTGATTAAACCCCCCCTTCTAAAGTAAGTCAAATACTAAACCCTCACTGAGTGGACCCTAAGCACTGTTGGTGAGATAAACTACTTGGACAGGTTTAATCTACTGCTCGTGCTTCCTAGGCTGGCCCTCCGCGTCCTATCTCTAATATACATGCTTGTCATCGTCAGTCTAAAGTAACACTTTTCGGTGGCTATGTGCTTCATTTCGAACCGTCAGATATTTACCATGATCAAAACATTCACCCTTTTCGAAAATTTGCAATTACTTTCACTTATTATACCATGAGCAAACCAGGTATTTTGGTTATTCATTCCATAAAACAAATGGATAAACAACAACATAAGTTGCCACGAAAATGAAAAGTGTACTTTTAGTCGTTTCCCTTTGATTGAAAGTAAGAAGTCTAAGAGTGAATTGCGGCATAACCCGCCAGTATCACACCTGATGTTAGTGCCTTTATATAAACGTTCTACGACGTGGCAGTGAAATAAATGTGCAGAATATGTGATACTTTCACTACTGGTCAAATTCTTGGTCTCACATGCATGTTTATAGCATGAGATAAGCCCTCTCACCGTCGACAAGGTGAAAAATTTGACCCGCGAGAGGGTCCTTGAGAAAACTCATGAGGAATTTAGAAGAAGTTCACAAGAAGATCTAACATAAGGTCAAGGCAATTGAGGCTCAAAGGCCGAAAAAAAGTTCTCTAAAAAAACCAGAAGTTCGGCATTACTCAATAGTTTAAAGTGTCACAGCAAATGCCTGTGGAACTTTGAAGCTGCTTAAGGAGTTAAAAAAAGCGAAACAGCAACTTTAGGATTCAAAAAGTTTCCAATTATACTTTCAGCAAATTGACGTTTAAAATACATTCAGGGATCTTTGATGGTTAAGAAAAAGAGCGTATTTCGATGTTAGACTTGATTTGTTACCACCGATATGCCGCTAGTCCGCTAAGTGTTAATCTTTATAATTTTTTGTTTTCGTAGGAGCTTAGCATCCTGAGCAGTTCTAACAAGTTGAAAGTTCCTATACTTTCAAGTACACACTTGGAGTTAAATCTACAGCAGCAAATTTTGGCAAACATAAAAAAAAGCTTCTGCTGTAGAAAAAAAAAATGTCTAGTGTTCTCCAGCAGGGATTAATAGCAGAAACTGTCTTGTGGAAACGTAAGTTAGTAGGCATAGGTGACGCATTTCACAATTCAATACTGAATGTAACATTGTATGTCTTTTCACTCATAAACTTATTGTGTTGCAGCGGCACGGAAAGTGACCGCTGCAAGCATGCTTTTACAGCGGTTTGTTTACCTAGGCGCCCACTTTCTGTGGAATAAATTTCACGTTGTTTCGTGCAGTGAGTCAAAAGTTATTCCAGATGGAAGCCGAGAGAGAGAGAAAAAAATTCTGCACACCCACGTTGATAATCTAACGTGATCCGCAATAAAAATCGCAAAAACGTTGAAAATCGCCAAATAAACCGTGTAGTGGAACATTTAACCGCAAGCTGAACCAGAAGGTGTTGAGAACCGTCAGAGCAAACCCTGGACTATCAGATAATGAAATCACACAAAAATAATGAAATCGCACAGTACCGTTCGAAGAATTCGTTTGCGAGCAGGATATCGTTCTTATCGAGCCAGCAAGCAACCAAACAGAACGTTTCGTCACCAAAACTCGAGCTCGGAAATTGTACCAGCAGGTTTTTACGAAGTACCAAGGATGCCTGCTCATCGACGATGAAACCTACGTCAAAATGGATTTCGGACAGCTTCTTGGACAAATTTGCCAAAAAACTGATGATTTATTCAGTCATCGTAGATTTCACCGATAAAAACATAAATCCACCCAACTGCCCGCAGTTCCGGCCCATCTAGAGATTTTGGGCAATAATAAAGCGGAAGCTTAAGAAAAGTGGACAAACGGCACGGAATGCGACTCAGATGACCAACATGTGGAACAAATGTGCCAAGGAAGTTGACTCGGAGGTATGCAGCGTTTGATGGGAGGATTAAAGAAGAAAGTGGGAATTTTCATAAGAAACGAAGAAAAATGATTTGTATTGATATTTTTTCCTTAAAGTACGGAGAATTACTTTTGTTGTTTTTAAACTTATTTGTTCGTCGATCCAGGTACAGATGATTTTATTATTCCGGATTTTAAATGGACATAGCTTTAAAATAACACAAACCGGTCTCCATCGAATCACAGAGATTATTTTTCAGTATTATATAGAACCACAGCATTTTAACGTAATCGAAATGAAGCGTTGGGTTATGAAAAAAATGTTTACGTTTATGTATAAAAAAAAAATAGTTTGGTCTGCCGATGACACTTTTGACCTAGTGTGTTAGTGAGAACAATGTCATTACGAATTTGCTGCCTTTGGGTTGTTTATGAATCTTCACCTGCAGTGCACCAGGTGCACACATGGCCGAGACACCACTGGTTGGATCTTTACTCTCTGTACTACATTCCAAAGGTACGCGAAAGCGTTTTCACTAGAAAATTAGGCGTGCATAATTAGTATTACTCTTGATAAATAATGATACAGTGGAAGGAGCATCCTGAAAAATATAAATTATAAGAGTGTAGTAAATGTCTATGAAAAGCACAGCTTAAGTCCATCGCGTAGGACTCAAAAATGTAAATTTAAATAAATGTTTGAAAATATCACTAAACTGGTTACGTAACACCAAATTCAACAATTATCGACAATTCAACAATTATCGATGCAATAGATTCTCCATCATAAATTCAAATTGCACCAGCTTTGTATTCACTTGAATCGCAGGTAGAAGAAAACAACCCGGAAAATGTGAAACGCATTAATATAGGCAAACACAATAACCATAAAAAATCAACTCAATCAACAATCATTTCGGTTCGAAAACTTGGTATGAGTTGTTTATCTCGATGAGAAAAAAAAACTCGTTATTTGAGATGAGAAATTCTGAACACCCCTCAACCATTTTGGTGTACATAGATGTAGTAAGCCTCTTATGAGTAAGTGCTTCTTATGCCGCAAAGTGGCATTTAAATTCATCTAGTCATCATTCCATGTTGCACGCTCGCATGGCCATGTTGCCCTTCGCCGGCGTCGTGCCCCCCCCTCCCTCCCCCCTTCCCCCCCCTCCCCAAATACCCTTTTTCCTTCCCCTTCATTATACACCGTTTCCAATATTTTCTCATACAAAATAAAACTCTATTTATTTCAAATCGATAATCCAGATTTTATTGATAACTTTACCCATTATATTGCAATATAATACTGATCAACAACAGCATATGTTTTGGAATAACACCGTCTTTAACCTTCTTGACCAGCTCCAGATGTTTTTCGAAACCGTCATAGGCACGACTTCCATCGGCATTTCGTCCCAAATTCGTTTGATTACGGTTTCGAATTGGTTCATATTAGATGCCCTGTGGTCATTTACCTTTGCCAGAATGTATGACCATATGAAATAATCCAAGGGACTCAGATCTGGTGAACTTTCATTCTTGTCCAAAAAGTCGGTCAAATTTTCTCGGCACCAGCCCTGAACGAGATTTGCAGTATGCGATGGTGCTCCGTCCTGTTGAAACACATAGTGATCATCTCCAAACACCTCTTGTACATATGGCTTGACAACTTTATCCAAAACTTCCGTTTTATAATATACGGCATTCACTTTAACGCCTTTTTCGATGAAAACCAGTGGAAATTTGCCTCGCTTGCAAATTCCTCCCCAAACCACCACTGACGCAGCACTTTGGAACCGTGGAATATTCCTATCACTCTCTGGAACAGCTCTCGGTGAGAAAGCCCACAATCTGTCGTTCTGGACATTGTGGCATTGTTGCAAGACGAATAACTTTTCGTCGGAAAAGATAAGTTCTTCCCCACCGTGCCGCGACAAAAGCAGACTTGCTCTTTCGAGTCGTTTTTGCTTGGAAGGTTCCGAAACTCCGTGAACCTTACGTTTTTTTTTGAAAGCTTTGAATCCGAGGTCATTTTGCAGTATATTGTGCATTGACGATCTCGAAACATTCAGATCTGCGGCCATTTTACGTACAGAGCGCTGTGATTTTCGTCTAATCCGTTCCCTGACCGCTTTAACAACTCGTGCAGTCCGCACCGTACGAGTATGACCGGATCTCTTCCGGTCATCCAACGAGCAGGTGTCACGGTACCTTCGGATGGTTCGGTACACAAAATCCCGCTTTACTCCGAGGTTTTTCAAATTTCTGAAAATAGCGCCCGGGCGCTCACCTTCCAAAAACTTTTTTATCACCACAGCACGAAACTCCTTCATCGCTGGTAAATGATAAACACCGAATGAAAACAATCGGACATAATCTAGAAGCGTTTGTATAAACATAGTGCAAAACTACACCAACACATACGTGAAGCATGTTGAGTAGTTGCACGACACCAATGCAAGGGAAAAGTGTATGAAAATATATTGGACACGGTGTAATCCTAATGCCAGAAAAAACCAAAAAAAAAAGAAATAAAAAAAAAAAAAAAAAAATAAATTTTCCCGTCCACCAAAAATAACAAAAACAAAAAGAAAAAAAAACAAAAACACAGATAGGAAAAGTAAACTTAATGGCTAAACAAAGTTTTTTTTTTTAAAAAAAAAAAAAAAATACCGTCCCCCACCCCACGGAACGAGCTAAAAATTGGGTTGAACCCAGAGACCGAAGACAACCGGCACCTTAACCCAACCCCCAGTGACCCGATTGATATATTTTTTTTTGGGAAAATTCCCACAGGCTGGAGCGGGAATCGAACCCTCACTTCATGGCAATCGCTTGAAGGACGGGTGACGCCGCTAACCGCTTGACCACGAAGTACAACGGAGAAAGTGCCATAGGGCGCGAGATCCCACAGGAAGCCGTAAGCGGTCGTGACATGGGGAACATCGGTGGAACCGTAAGTGGTCGGGTAGGGAGATCGCGGACGATCTGGCCTGCGACAGACGTCTCGAACCCTGCTTCGATCCCGGAGTATCTTGATCGAATTAGCGTCAGGTCGGTGGAGCTAACTACGAAAGACCTAGTAGTTAGACATAGTGCGTAATGCACACTAGTACCCTCCCTGAAGTAATACCGAAAGGTGGTTCCAAGGAGACCCGGGGCTCGAGGCACGGGTGCGTTTTTATTGGGTCGAGGAGTTGGCACCCTCATCCCTACACCCTGAGTTCTTTAGGTATCTGTGAGCAGATTTTCCATAACGCCTAAAAAAAAAGAAAAGCAGTATTTAGATATGTTTAAAACAGTTACATTTTTACTAAGATGTCATACATGGAATATGCTTATTCAGAAGAAATGGTAAATTTGTTGTGTATTTTTGGAAGCCTAAGCATTTTTGGACTAAACTTGCATTGTTTAATTGCAATTTTTTTTAAATAAATTGCAAAATTCGAAATCTCCAATACCACTTTTCGTTTTTGATTCAGTTGGAACGGGTATCAGTATTTGGTCGGCTTGTTGTGTATTGAATTTCATTGTGTATGTTTTTCTTTGTAACTCGTGTCGGGTTGAAGTTTTCACTGACAATAAGTTCGGGTATCGCAGGTTGGAACTAGTTTCAACCTAGGTTCAAAAGCTTGAATGGTATAAGTTTACAAAGAACTATGTTTGCAGAAGAACAAATTTGCTGTGTGACGTCCATAATTCTGCAAGCGGAACACATTCAAACGGCTAGAATTCGCGAAAAAACAAGCAGACAAACCCATTGCTTTCTGGAAATAGGTTCTTTGGTCTGATGGAAGCAAATTTCAAATATTTGTAACCAAGCAGCGGTCAACAGCATGGATAAAACCAGGTGAGGAACATCAGGATAACAACATTCAGAAAACTGTGAAGCATGGCGGTGGCATTGTTATGGTGTGGGATGCTTTTCGTGGTCAGGAGTTGCAGAACTGGTTCAAATTTATGGGAAACTGCCAACAAATACATTGACATCATCTCTGAAAATCAGGAAGCGTCCTTGCTGAGGGTAGGGCTGAAAAATGACTTCTTGTTTCAACAGGACAGCAATCCAAACCCAAACGTTTTTCTTTAGAGGTCACATCAAACTTTTGAAATGGTCCCCACCGTCCCCTAGCAGCACACTTGTTGCAAATAAGTAGAAGTAACTTAATCAAGCCACAATCAAGTTGTGGCTTGGGTCCTCGAACTTCAGTGGTGGTTGTGGTCTGGTTTGTGGTCTGTATTAAAAAAAATTAACAAAACTAACGATACCAACAAGATTCTACTCATCGAATCTCTTCAAGGAATCACATCTCTCACCCAAGGCTTCGCGTCGTCGTGTCCGAATCGTCGCTTCCTTTTCTCGATGTAGCTGACTTGATCGAGAGTGTAGTGGTCCCCAACCTGTTCTACGTGTAGTCCCAGAAAATTGCTTTAGCTCGCCGAGACAGGAAAGTTGGACTTGTCCTGTAGCTGCCGATGAATTTTCTCAAACTCGGCCTCTAAGTTGCTGATGACGAGCAAAACGTCAACGTTCACTAGGATTTAGTTCTGCACCCCGTTGCAATTTCGGATGTACAGACAAATTTCGCTTTCCACTGGCTTAAAACCTATAGACCTCAACATTTCGTCGATCATCCTGTTCCAGGCTCGGGCGGACTGCTTGAGTTCATAAAGGCAGCGTTTAAGACTGCATACTATACCATCATTTCGGTCGAAACCAGGTGGTTACTTCATTTACATCTCCTCTTCCAGATCAGAATACAGGTAGGCGCTTCGTATGCTTAGGCGCTTGACTAACTTTTGCTGCTGGCAGGGACGGCAGGGGCGAACACCTCGTCGTAATCCTGAACGAACTTCTTGGAGAATCCCTCGCAACCAATCTCGCCTTGTGCCGCACTACACACCCGGTTTCATCTCCTTTTTTATACGTCCATTTGCTTACCGGTTTGCGCCCAGGGGATAGGGGGACGAGTTCCCAAGTTTCGGTTTCCTGGAAAGTTTCGTTCTCGTCCTGCATCGCGACCTGAAAATCGCCCTTATCGTGGATCACGAAGTAGCTTTGCGGTTCATTGCTGACATGTTTCATTACGCCGGTGATTTCACCGAATCGTTGTGGCGGGACACCCTTCATTGGTTCTCCGAGTCCGAGGTGTGGCAACTCCATGCCACTGAATCCCTGGTATTCACCGTCCGCTGTTCCGTAGCGTTCAGGATCTTCCGCTTCAGGTTCCGATTCCGGACACGCCTCAGGTTCAATTTCGGGTTAAGTTTCAGGTTCGACTTCGGGTGGAGTCTCCGGTTCGACATTAGTGGAAGCGTCAGTCGAAACGCCCGTTGTGTTCGTTACGTCGTTTTTAACTAACTTGGCATCGCGGATCGAAATGAGCGTGATTTTTTTTTATATATAATTGGAATGGTCTCACCAATTTCCACTACGATCAATCTTATTTCGTTTAGCTATGCATATGTACACCGTGAGCCAAACATTTAAATCGGTTCTTTGATGTTGGAGCTACATTTGCTTTTCGGAATTGGCTAAGCTGTCCTTAGGACAGCTTTAAAATTACTGCTGTGCCTAAAATCAAAGCTAAATTTAAAAATTTGACGGAATCATCTTCTTCTTCTCATTATTCCCATTAAAGTTTTATCTTTCTGACCTCTACTAAACCCCGATTGACCGAGTGGAGTCATAAAGTATGTAGCATTAAGTTATATTAATCAATCAAATATCGGTTCTGGAATTAACTGAAACAAAAAAAATTGTTTAAAAAAATACCTTCTGCTGAATGCCGCATTAGTAGGCATTTATGAGACCCAATAATTTTGTGAGTCAAGCGTGTCTTTTTCTGTACAATTTTGATGTAAGGTAATTATATTTACTCATCTGTGCATCTTCATAAAGATAGAACTTATTGGAAAGATTGAACTTTCAATCAAGAGATGCCTCTGAATCAGATTGCTTAAGACTAAAGACAAGTTTGATGTTCCAGAGGATCTCAAAGCAGAAACAGTCGACATTGACCAACAAATTCATGATTTGGCCCACGATTTGTTCGTGCGGAAGGTGCTGCACATCTTTCTTGACAACAAATACCATTTATGGACGGGTGTATTTGAAAGAATGTCTTCAAAAGCGACTTCGACCATTCCTGAAGTCACGCAATGATCCTTCATTTTCCTGCCCGGATTTGACTTCATAAACAGGGTGTCCACGAATATTATCCGTACAACAATTTGGTGTTAAAACTATCTCTTATTGTTGGATTAAAAAATCAATATGTATTGTTTGTTATAGCAATATGTTTGCAAATTACAAGTTTTATTTGTTCATTTCAAAATGGCCGACTCGCGCTGAAATGAACGCCTTCAAACGTTTCGGGAAGTTATCCACGATGGCCGCGAGCTCTTCGACAGATATTTGCTCCCAAACCTTTAAAAGAGACGATTTTAGATCATGTTGGTTGTTGATTGTAAAAACTTTTTCATCGGTGTACAGCACTGACCGATAGCGGCCCTCGGATAAGCGGTTCAGGAGAACCTTAGCTTTTCTCAACCGGTTTGCTTTCATGGTGTCATTCAAGTAGTGATGTTTGCACAGTTTATATGACAGAAACTTCAAATTGTCGTAAACTATGGATCCAACGGAAGATTTTGAAGTTTTCAGTGATTTCGCCAACTTTCGGATGGAAATCGAAGAATTTCGCTTGATTCGTCGCCGGATAGTCATCTAGCGTTCCAAGCTGTTGGTCTCGTTTTATTGCGTCACCCACTGTAGATTTTGCCACATTCACGGTCTTTGCAATCACTGAAACAGTTTTTCCTTTTCGAAAAAGTTCAATTACACCTGCGCGCAACTCATTCGGCTTCATTTTGAATGAATTAGAAATCACAACTGTACCAAACTTACTGCGTATAAAGACAATGGGTCAAGATGGTCAACCATGTAGGTATGCTTAGTTTTATCCGCTTGGTTGTGTTGAGGCATGCCGACGGCATGTCTGTACGGATAATTTGCAGACACCCTGTAATTACGTTAAGAGTGGTACAGGATAAATGATGCCAATTTCATGCCGAAAGATCTTGACAGACACCAGGACCTTGAGACACCAGGATACCAGGACTGCGGTCCTTGAAAATATCCTCAAGTAGTCAGAACTGCTGAAAAGTGTAGAAAACATGAGTAACCTTGCAAAAAAGTGTCGATTTTTATGCTGCATAACCCCTCATGTTGGTGCTGTTGAAGCAAAAAACACGAACATTCGAGGCGAACTTGGTTAAAATATAGATGGCTGAGCAAAGTTTACTCGGTTCGTTCAATATCCTGAAGGGTTGATGACAATCGAAAGAAAGGCTAAATTTTGCCGGATAATTTTATGTGACGCAATTTTATCGTGGACACCCTTTACATCAAAGTAAATTGATCATTGGTATTTAGATTTTTGTTTTCTTGGAATTGCCAACCAAATAAGGATGATCGATTTTGAAAATGTCCATCAAAACTAGAAAAATTGCGAGAGTATTGATTTTAAAACATGTTAAGCTCTGTTCACACTTCTTGATAGCATATCTAATGTGTTACAATAGCAAGTGTTGTATTGAGCATGTATGTTTTTATGTACGCGGTTTTCACACGTCGGAGACCGTCGTTCTGTGTGCGAATCCAGCTTCAGTCTGCCCGCAACGCAACCGGTCCTTATTTTCAATAACAAGCTGTTTTTGAGGTTATGTTTTTACCGGGCGGTGCGTGCAAAGAACTTGCCGCAAAAGTTGTCGCCATAAATTAGAACGCCACCATCCGAATGAATGGTGTTTTCGAGACGGGAACCGACGAGTCTGTCGCGTCACGTCATCGTTGCTTTTTTAGGCGAATGAATCCCTTGCGCCAAAAGTGCTCCCATCGTCGATTCGTTTTCGCTGACGGTGATGACTCACATCCTGCGGGAGGGCGGCTTCTGGGATTTGACCTTTTGCATTTTGCGGGTGTCGGTATCGGGTAGATGTGCCGGGAGTTGTTTTTTTTTGGGCGATGACAAATTTGAAGGAATGTGGTGATGAGTGAAATTCACGTCACTCACCTCTCTGCGCTGGACGACGTTGAGTCAAATGTTGTGCGAAAAAAAGGAAGAGTGCAATTTAAAATTTTCAAAATGGTTACTAATTAGTCGCAGAAACTGAATTCTGTTTGACGTCAAGCTCATTTTAGTTCAGATTACGAAATATCACTACCTGTTCGAAATTGTTCGGATAGATTTATTTGAAACCAAGGAAGTTTATCGCAGTATGAACGATGCTGATGCTTGCTTTTCTCTGATAATAGAAATAACAATCAAACTTGTACAAATTCCTTAAATCAAAAATTTCGTCTCAACCCACTTTCGCCGGGCAAGAAAACGAGACTGACTGAGTCCACGTCGAGCAAGGCTATCAGTAATGCGTACGTACATGCGTACATATGCTATTACCATAAAATTTGTTATTGTTCATTCAATCCGGTGCGTGGCCAGCACACCCCAACACACAAATCATCAGAGCCATGAACCAGAGGAAAGTGCGAGGAGTGTAAACAAACGCGGCCTGTGCCGATCGAGTCTCGTGAGACTCTCACTTCTCGTCATAACTGCGCCGTCGTGTTGCCTTGCGGTGATTATGGGCGAGCCGGGCACTGACGCTCTTTGTCGTCGTCGTCTTCATCGTCACTAAGAAAAAAAAGGTGAGATAACACCACCAGCATAGCAGCATCTTAAAAAAAACGAAAAGAAATGGAACATGGTATGTTATCAATATTCGTTAGCCAATACCTTGTGTGCAGGCATCTCTCGCTCATCGGGGAGGAGCTGGGAATTCGTTTTTGACATAACCGCTGTTGGTCGAGTTTGCAAGTTTGATTTGTGATGTAAGACTTTGCACTGACTGCAGTGCTGAACTTGAAGGGAGATTTAAGACAATAAATCCCAGTCCACAGCAGCCAGTTGATTAGGTTATTGTTGTGCGTCTCTAGCCGGGTAGAGAACACTGGAACAATCACACCAATGAATTGTGGTCATGTAATGAAGATATTATTCGGCAGGCTACGATCCTGTTTTGTAGTAAAACCGGGCTGCGATCGGACAGGAGTTATGGTGTGAAAAGTGAAAGTCTGAAAGCTGGCGAGCTTTCGATTTACTGCAATCGGTGGACAACAGGTGTTCATCAACCGACGCAGATGCAGCTCACGTTAGGTGGCATCACAATTAGTAGTCGAACTATTTGCTGTTTGGATGAGAACCTCGTCACTGTGTAGGCAGAAAACATCAAGGATATTCATGACTTAGCAAGACGTTGTTTCTTATTCGTTTGGCATGATGCTCCAGTACAATAGATTCAAAGAATAAATAGTAAAACGTTAAGTGCAAAATGCTCAAAAGAATTACATACATATTATATAATTGTTATATTCAGGGCTATGAGAGTAGAAGTGACCTTTGTCACATTTTGCAGTGGGAAACGTCACTCACATTGAAAGTAGTTCAATAGTGCCATAAGAATGGATTTCGTCCTACCTGGGTTGTTATACGAACTTGGTCTTCTGGGCAAAATAAATTGAGAGCCACGTCACTGCGACGTGACTTTTCCTACTTCACCAAGTGATAAAAGACACTTTGACTCTCGGAATAACCCACTTAAAAAAAACTGACGTTCTTACATCTTCTCGTGAGAAATGTGAATCAAACTTCGCCAAGGCTATACGTTGTTTGGAGTGGCGTCTCTTGAAATCCAAAAATGACTGGTCTTTCATTCTGAAGAGGTCTGAAGGAAGTTCACAGGACAATTTTGAAATATCTGATATTTTTGGTGTCAGTTTAAAGTTAAAAGTGGAAAATTAACACATAAAAACCAATTCTATACAAAGATATGTAAAAAGATCTGAAAATGTGGAAATAATGTAATTTGAGGCAGAATTATCACAAGTTACCAAAATTTCTATAGCAAAAAAATACAAGAAAATCAGTTGAAGAAATTTTAGAAATTTAGGTATTGGTTCCAAGAAATCGAAACGATTTGAAGAAAATTTGAAAAAAAAGATCGAAATCAAGAATCGAAAAATCTAGAGAAAATTCATAAGAACTTCCGATGGATAGAAGGATGTACAAAAAAGTGTGATGCTAAATTTTCATTATGCAAACAAGGTAATTTATGTTATTGCATTATTATATTTATGTTAAAAAGTGTTGCAATGGTTTACTTTAAACGGAAACGAACTCTTTTCAAATAACGCTTAGTAGCCGCTTGGAATTGATTTAAATCAACAATAATTATGCTATTGAGACCACTCACAAAGTGTGGTATTTCTTATTCTTTGGGAAAACATAGTAAATTTAAACATGGTGATTTATACCAACAGTATGGAACATTACACACCGGAACAGGCGTTCCGTAAAGTTATTCTTTGCAGGTCTTAACGACTACTGCCGACACTGCACGGCTTTTTTAGACTGTCCAGCTCTAGAAGATAATAATATTGAATTAGCTTATTTTGAGACCGAACAATCCCTTATTTCATAACAACTATTAATAACATAAAAAACACGCCAAAAAAGCGGTTGGTTTTATAGTGGCTGTACGCGAAAATGACGCACTTTGGTTGGTAGCCGTGTATCGAGTATTATGTGCACGTATGGGCGAGATGTCAAAAGATCGGAGGTGTTTTGTGAGTTGAAATGCTGACTGTGCACTGTTGGTCTGTGATTATAGTACTAATTTGAAGCTGCAAGCGAACTGAGATAACGTGATTTGACTCATATGCTGCGTTGCCACATGTTTTGCACAAAACCGCTAGTAAGTAAACAAAATTCAACAGGTTGAGGCGTACACATTTTCAATTTGGTTGGCGTTTCGTCCGCCCGTTCAACCTGTTCATCGATCAGGTAGTCAGTTGTGTCAATAAACTTTAAGATAACTTTAAAGTGTAAATGGACGGCATTACTTCTCAAAAATTCAAAAGTAGTATTTTTTGTTAAAAATCAAAATATTTGATTAGTTCATAATTTGGAATGGTCTCACCAAGTTCGACCATTCAATGAAATCTATCATTTTAAGATAGGGTAAGGGGATGTAATGTTGGCATAGCTTCATTCGGTCTATGTATCAACAATGTCATAAATCCAGCGATATTCGACAAACTCATGTTGGCATCATGATGCTCAATTTATTTAGAAGCAGAGAACATTGTTCATCAATTTAGAGTTATATACTTTAATATAATTTTAGATTTACTTAACTTTCTATCTATCGTGGCTTCATTGGTTTAGCTGAACAAATTATCTTCACGATCTTCATATGACCCAAATTAGGCTTATTTGAACCGATGTACTTAGTGATACATTCTAGATGTGGAGAAAATAGTCACATGTTATAAATTAACCGTTCATATAAAAATAAGAACAATAATTCCACAAGAAAACCGTAGACCCAATTCTAGGAACATATTTTTTCCTATGTTCCCATCAGAGGACTGAAGAAAGCGTTAGTTCTGGAAGCCAGCCACTTTTGGTGTGGCGCTAGTGACGATTTTAACATTTTAAGCTCGGTTCTCAATGGATTATATTTCTTTAGAATATTTCTTCTACCAAACTACTAGCATCAGTAATTTAGATAAAACATTATAATACCTGGCTGATAAACAATGAAAACATGCTCGTTGTGATAACCATGGCACTAAGTACAACACGGAAGATGTTTTTCTCGAATCAAATTAACGACAAAACACGACAACTTCCGCCGCGAATATTGTGTTTGCCGCGAATATTGTGTTGTGCCTTCAAGAAACCCGAGCTGTCAAATTAGCACCACACGCAGCATCAAATTTTCGGCTTTACGATTGTTGTTCGTGGATGACAGCCGCTTCAGTCCTGTAGTTCATATATATGGCCTACTGTAGTTGTCACATAGTAAAATGTTTACATTGATAAAGTTTTCATTGAAAAAGTGTTAGTTTGTGGTTGTAAATTATTGAGAGGGCCTATCTAAACTAAAACCTTCGTAAAAATCTAGTATAGTGCTTAGTATAGCGAATATAGCTTCAAATGGAATGCCTAAAATGATGATAAAAATAAACTTCACTACGATTCTTTTGAACAAGAATCCTTAATGATGAGATGAAGTTGCATCCACGAATAGACTCAATATGGTGCTTATAGACCGATATTACATCCATACTCGTCGAAAGTTTACGACTTCATAAAGTTAATTAGTTAACATTCCATGGTTCAAAACAGCAAACGTCTTATTAAGAATGTTTAACCAAAGGTATTAATAGTTGAATATCGTTTTTTGCTTGATTACTATATGAGTTATAATTAAAATTGTAATCGACCGCTGCATACTAGGCTGAGTCAAGGGACATGTACCCTACTTGCTCCAATCTGTAGCCAAATATTTGTTTCAGTTTCAGTTCTTACGAATTTTTGAATTCTTATTGACTATGTGGACCATTCTTGATTTTTGTCGTACGATTTTAAAACAAAATATATATGTTTACATTTTTAAGCGCCCGCTTAAAAAAACTTAACTCGTTCAACAGCTTGCACTTTTTATTACGAGTTGCCTTTGGGTTATACACAGTAAAATTCATGCCTACATAACGTAAATTTGAGGAAACACACTCAATTAAGAAGTCAATTTGTATCCTTTACTTCCTTTACTGACCTACAGACATTGATAGAGTTTGTGATTCCTTCATGATGATTATTTAATACTATCATCTATTGTAGCAAGGTAACTTTCCATAGCAGTGGAATAATCTGATAAACGATTTGATCAGGATTCTATTGTTGTTTGTGATCATCAAGTTCTTGTATGAAGGGCCAAAAACGTTTGGACGGACACGTAAGCAGCGACACTTACGCGAAAGCCGCGAATTTAGGGAAGAGAATCTCCTTCCAAAATCAACTTCACACTAACAGCACTAGAATCGAGCCCTCGATTGACAGAATAACCCCAATAGATGGGGTCGAAGAGCCCGCCCTCGTTCCACGAAATGTTAACAATAGTAAGGAGGCAGTTCCATGCTCCCTATCCAAATCGTTTCACTTGGGTGCCCTGATGGTCCCTCCCTTTCCCCGTTATATGTTATTTAATATTTAGTATAGTTTGTACACAAAAAATAAGATATCATAAAAACAAAAATGCTAAATTTCAATCTTGAATGATGTACATGGAATTACAAATTACACATTACACAAATTAAATTACTTGACCATGTAAAAAGCGGCTACAGTAAGTCAATACGAGAACATAATATGCGTATTTACAAAATATATCTGACATCCACTGGATTGTTACTGAAAGAAATTAAATAAAAATTAGATATGTATTAATATCCTACTAGTCCTGGAAAAACTGAAAACAGAATAGATCATTCCAAAAATCATTGATAAAATTTTAATTAGAGATATTATTTTTTAAGACATGTTGTTAAAGTTCTTCTTTATATCGTTTTAGTTACATTTCAAAGATAGCAATTAGAGTGATCCAAGAGCTCGGTTTCATGATTTCTTAAATACATGGCACAAACACAAACACTACATTTAAATATAATCCTATACTTCTTATAAGGACATGCCAGTCTTTTATGAATATAGTAATTGAAGTTCAGAAGTGCAAATTAAATTACATATTATGTTGAAATACTGAAAAACAAAATTGAGTCTTTGATGATTGTCATGTTTCTCCAGGCTCTTAAATGGTTTTGGAATGCAAAGATGATTCCAAAGCATGCTGACATTATTAATTTAATTAGAATGGCTATTAGGATCATATGATTCACAGGTATGGATATATAACTTGATTTATAGGTACACGAACTTCAGTCGCACAACCTCACTTGCCTATTGTCAAAATGGCAACATTGCCCAGGCTACGCCAACCAGCGTCTCCATGTTTCAGCTGGCAGTCTTTTGTGATCATATGACTCGTATAGGCGTGAGGTAGGAACTTGTGAGAAGCAGAGGTTGGTCGCACCCTCCTTCGATGTTGTCAACTCACCATTTGAAGCCCAGAGTTTAAAATTTCTTCATCCATTCAAACTTCTGTCAAGTCGCGTCCGTAATATCGAGCGAAGGCTTTGAAATCTTGAACGTTGCTGTCTACTAAAATCATGGCATCTTTCGACGCCATAACCTACCCAAGCCCTTTTTCCCAAGCCGGTACCCGTTCCCCTACCCCTTTTTCCTAAGCCGGTACCGGTTCAGGAGGCGATCAAATATTTAGAAAACAGGCGCAAAACTCAACAGGTTGATTCAGCAAAGGAACACAAATTACGGACTGACCTCAAGGTAACGTGTCTCTGTATGAAAGAGAACTGTGCCACTTCCCGGAGCAACTTCTACTAACAGACAAAATAAACCCCAATATGAAACCCTGTCTTCCGGTCTTCGATAGATTCATCATTCATTAAGACATTAAAATATCAAAACTTTGGAAAGTTCGAAAGTAAAGAATCATTACCGGCTTTTCCAGGATCCTCTTCAAAATTCACCCACACTCTACGAAACTTATTCTTATTATCTAAAAAAATTATTATTAGTACCTACTTTCCCGACTTGCTCAAATCTTCTCTAGGATTTATAGATACTCTCTAAGTTTTTCCACGATTCTCTCTGTAATTCAGCCGTAGTTGCACCAGGATACCTTGAAAACCTATCCTAAATCCTAAATCGAAATTTTCCAGAATTCTCGATGGTATTCGCTAGATGCTTCAGAATTCACCAGAATCTTCACGGAGATATACCAGTTATCATCCAGGATTCGACAAAAACTACGAACTTTGCCAGGTTTTCTAAAATTGTATTCGAGAATCACAAGAATTATATCTGATACTCTCCAGAAGGATTTGCCAAACTGAAATCTGCTAGTAATGCAAAAAACAAAAATGTCTAAGATTTATCGATATCCCCGCTTCATCCAGTCTCTTTATCAATATTTTCCAGAACCTTCAGCGAGATTTATCGAAAATCTTATCAGAATTCATCACAACGCCCACCCTGACTTGCCAGAAACATCTTCGAGTTAATTGCCAAATTCGCAGCTTTCTTCAATAGTCATTGGAACGTTCATCAAATATTGCCATAATCCTGTCTGAGATACACTAAAAGTTTACCCGAATTATTTTAGGAATTCACTGGAAACTTATACAATTCCTACACATTTTTTTCTCGAACGCCTTGTTTTTCTTGGACCCACTTCATAATACACCACAATTTGTTCAAGAACCCCTTAAAAACCTGTATGAGAATGCTGCCGGTAGACATTACTAAAATCGTATTGCTTCCATACTTGGCCATAATTTCTGTGGGGTCCCTGAAACCGACTACAATGTGGTCTCACGATCTGAGCCAGATACTCCTATTACTAACATCGAATTAGCTCTAATCTTGATCGTATTCGAGGTCTCCCAGGAGTACCCGGAACCGGCTAAAAAGGCCCTGCAATCTGGAAAATACTTCAGATAGTCATATATGTCAATGCTAAAGTACTAAAATAATTAAGTCTTCTTTCTTAGCGTTTCAAACTTATTGCTTTCGCAATTAGCTTATTGCTTGCTCACAACTTAGTGTTCTAAATGCACTTCCACAGTTATTAATAAAGAGCTTTCGATGTCAGGTACCATTTTTGCATTAGTATGATTGTGTGGCAAGTACAATCATACCCTATGCCCAGGGAGTCGAGAAATTTTCCTTAACGAAAAATTCCTAGACCAGACCGGGAATCGAACCTAGCCACCTCCAGCGTGGTGTTTTTTTTTTGCAGCCTTTTACTGACTGAGCTTAGGGAGGACCCTAAGTACCATATTACTAAAATCGGATAGTTGGGCATAATACGTGTCCCCCGGTAGTACTCGAAACCAGCTACAGAGTGATCACTCTATTTGGAAAATTATTTAGATAGTCATTTGTAGAATCCTCTTTGAAAATGATGCGATTGGACACCCATATAACTCAATTCAGATTGGCTACATAATCGGCCAAAATTCAAGTCCCCCGGGGTACTTGAAAATAAGCAGCATTCGAGCATGAGCATGATTGAACACCCGAGGTAGCTACTCCGTTATTGATAGATCATCTCTTATTACCAAGGCTGGTAGCGGGTCACTTTATAGTGACTTGGTCACTATTTTAAAAAAAATCATAACCGAAAAGTCAGTAAAGTCACTATTTTCCGAAAATTGGTCACTAAAGTCAGTTTTTTAAAGTAATCGTTTCCACCACGGAATATTCCGGCGAAAAAAAAAATTTA
Organism: Aedes koreicus; assembly: GCA_024533555.2. Taxonomy (NCBI): domain Eukaryota; kingdom Metazoa; phylum Arthropoda; class Insecta; order Diptera; family Culicidae; genus Aedes; species Aedes koreicus. Next base: position 5,763 of record JAHHFK020001105.1, on the reverse strand, counting down.
ATCACTTTGGCTACCAATTTTGTTCTATAATGAGTGATTAACGTGAGTTAAATTAACGTGCAAATGTTGACAAATGATAATGTGCGAAAAAGTCTGACGTTTATGTTCGCCGTTCTGTGCGCCAAGAACTCGCCGGCGTGCGAATTCGCAACAATCGGCTCACCGAACACGTTTGAGTTCAGAATTTCGCATTAACTCTAATGGAAGTCAATTTATGCATGCAAATTACATGAATCGCCTGGGGCGCAGTGAGTTTTCGTGATTCAGCTGGTTGGCAAAACGAAAAATGCGAAAATGCGGATGTAAATCCTGCAATATTTTCTACCGAAGTCGACGCTACTCCAGTTCACGAGTCAGACGTATTCCACGCAAATATCATTCGAATTTCATTTCAATTCAGACAAACAAATCCCGAACATGAAATTATTTGAGTTTAGTTCATGATAAGAACAATATGGGTACATTTTTTGATTAATTTTTAACTATCATAAAGTCACAAGTTGGCCACTTTTTTATGGCCTCTAAGTCACTATTTGTTCACTATTTTCGACATTTCGGTCACTAAAGAGACTACTAAAGGGTGTTTCGATCAAAATTTGGTCGACTCAAACTTGACGCATCGGGGGGAAATCGAAAGCAGGAGGCCACAGCGACGACAAAAAGAGTTGCCCTCTCCGTCTGAGATGTCGCAAAGAACCTGTGAGTGGTGCCTTCAACCGTATATAGAGCTAAAAAACGAGCTGGACTGTCAACATACAAAAAACTGGTGACTCCAAATCGCGACGATAAACAAAACACGTTGGCCAAAGCACGATCGCGAAAGTTGTACACGACGATGCTGACGAAGTTTGATTGCGTGGTACAGGACGATGAAACTTACGTCAAGGCAGACTTTAAACAGCTTCCTGGACAGGAATTTTATACGGCAACCGGACGGGGAAAGGCGGCAGATATTTTTAAGCACATTAAACTGTCCAAGTTCGCCAAGAATGTATGATGTATGATATGTACTACCACCCATTGTAGCACGGAAACTAAGTCCGACAGCAATGGGCTCTCCTCTCTGTTAGACTTGATCAAGCTTTAATAACCACTGATTATCCTAATCATGCCATTGTATGAAGGGCCAAAAAGGAGTTGGGTGGATCGATATGCAACATCACTTATACGTATCCACAGGGATATAAAGAATCTCCTTCCAACAACAAGATTGAACAATTGGTCAAAAGAGCGAGCTATCTAACATGAGGATGCCCCAATGGGCGGGGAGAAGAGCCCGCCCTCTATTCACAAACTGTTAGCAATGGAGAGTTGGCATTCCCACTCTCCCCATCCAGAGTGCTTCAATCGGGTGCCCTGATGGTCCCTCCCATTCCCATGAAATATTTATATAATAGTGTATATATTTATGTAAATGAAAAATACTACAAGCATTCGTATCTATAATATATGATCTTCATTCGGTTGATCCTGAAATGCAAGAAATGTTGTAAAATGTTAAAGTGTAGAGTTCTGTGGTTCCGCGCTTAAGCACGTTTTCGTTCGTTTTCAGCGATAGCAGCAATTCACCAAAATCTTGATTTGAGGTATCCTGAAAAAGTTTGTTAAATCTATTGAAATTTTACAAGACTAACATTTATTAATTCAATTTATTGTTGGATGGAAATAATACGATGTTGTAAAGAAATACTACATAATGTACATATAACAATTAAATGCCGCTATTTGCCTCTTCCGCTGCGATCTTAGATGATTGAAACTCTAAAATAGCGAAAATTCCAACGTGATATAATGAAATAAAGTTGATCACCTGGCAGCCTAGCAAAATAGCAAAGAAAATTTAAGCAAACAATAATGCGAGATAAATTTCATATGAGTATTATTACTGCCCAAAAACGGAAACTCAATAAATCCAAAACGAGAAAAAAATTTTTTTTAACTAAACGACAGGAAATTCTTCGATAACTCTTTTTTCCTACTGGGCCCATAAATGATTCTTTTTGTCTGTAAAATAGAAAATGTAGGATCATAAACAATGTTAGTTTTTGAATTAATTATTTTGGACGAAGAATTTTTTTTGTAGAATTTGTCGTACATAATCCTCTCTCTAAAAAATATAAAAACCATCCCATCTTTTCAAATACATAACGTGAGTTAGATGGGCCAAAACTTACAACGATGCAAATGCGAAGCTGAAAATAGCATAAAAAAATATTGTGAAGGGATGTTATAATATAAAATGATAATAACAATCATATTTGTAATGCCTGCATGTCTGCTGATCCTGCTGCAATTGTAAACGGACTTGCATTATCATAGCCACGGGGGAAGAAAACAATTCAAAATTATTATACAATACTTGGGAATGCCATGGATTATCTGAAATTATATACGGTATAAAGAATACTTCCATTTTTCGTGGTAGGGTAAGATTTTAGCATGCTACTTTACCGAAGTCACGCTGCCTACATCGCTTTGGTGCGGCTGCCACCTAATGTATAGTTGACGCGATACAGCGTTTCTTACTCAACCGCTGGATGCCAGGACAGACGCTGTTTGAGCCGCACCTCCTTGGTGGACAGACGCTCAGCACGCACCTCCTCAATCTAGCTGAAGTCAGAAGGACAACAGTGCCCAGGCTGCACTACCAGCTAAGTACGCAACCCTTAGCTGGCGGTCTTTGTCATCTCCTGACCCGTGGAAGCATGAGGTAGGAACTTGTGAGGACCATAGCTATGTTGCGGGGACGCACGCACGCTCCATCCCAGTTGTCTACTCACCATTTTGCAGCCCTATTATACAGAGAACCAACAGATGGTGCTTGACGCTAACATACATCCTCAATGTAAATACTGGTGATCCTAAATTAAGACAATACTGGGCGCCGGTTCGCCCGAATGCAGGTCAAATATGGTTAGCTTAGGAATGTGTTGACGTGATACTCGCGTTATTGGAAGCCGAGAACACATCTGCACTTTTGCGACACATCACTGTGGTGACGGAAAAAGGGGTTGGGTTGGTAGCAGGCAGCGGTTCGTTTTGGTGATCATACGCTGAATTCTCGTTTATCTTTATTTTAAGATTATTCTCCATTTGATTGATTTTAAGGAGATGCACAACAATATATTTATATATTAGATTCAAACCACCAGTAGGGATGCTATTGAAGCCACTGACAAAATGTGATAGTGGTTTCGCCATTAAAAAACAAACAAATTTTAAACTACACTTGAGTGTCCATTTGAACCGATTAAAACTAACAGTAAGGATGCTGTTAGTGTCATTCATCAAGTGTGATAATGGTTTGCATTATTGAGAAAACAATTATTATTTTAAACTAATCTTTAGAGTCGATTTGAATAGATTAAAACCAACAGTTTCAGGATGTTGATGTGGGTATGAACAAAGTTTGAAAGTGTTTTACTTCATTGGGAAGACAAATAGTTTTTCGATTTTGATTTGAGCCGATTTGAACCAACAGTACGGAAGTGGTTAAGGAAGAATAATGAAGTTATATAAGCGAGTTACTTATTTCAGCTGGGAGGTATAAGACTATTACATCATTCTGAATTTCCTCGAACAATGTTTAACACGTCATTCTTCTAATAAAAACAAAACATAGACATTTTTCCACCCATATTTGACTTTTATGCACCTATTGATTAAGCGGAAAAACTATCATAAATATATTATTTTGAACGGGTTAAAATGGACACAGTAACAGTAGTAAACCAAAATGCACACAGAGAAAGGAATCAAAACGTTACAAGGAATACCTTCTATCGATGGAAGAAGCCACTACTACATATTCACGGTTGATTGGCGAAACAGGTAGCACGTAAATGAATAATAAATGTAGTATTCAAGGACGAAGCGGTGCTGCTATTATACCGAACACAACTGTATGACCTATTTGAAAGATAAAATTAGTGTTCCACAAAACGGAGTTCCAATATAAGCATCTCGACCAACCTGAAAATATATTAATATATCCAACCTCAAGTTAAAGAACGCATGCCAAACCGTTTGTTCTCCGCCTCAACCTACAAACCTTCTGCAACTGTTGCAACATAACCATGTCGTCGTCACTGACACTAGATGTCGCATTGCGCCGTCGTCGCCGTGTTCGAGGAGGGGGATATTTTTAAAACAACCTAAAAACTAGTGCAAACGATTTCAACTATTTGACATGGTTTTCTCTTCCTTCAGTCCCTAAAGACGACGGCTACTTCACTAACCCCGCGCCGCCATCCTCACTCAGCGCCGAAAGTTATAAAAGAAGCGCAACAGCACCGCCAAGCAAACGAGCAGCTCCAATTTGTCACACCCATCGTGGTGGTGCTCTTCAGAAAAAGTGCTTCAAGATTTATTTTTAAAACTTCGGCAGTCAGTCAGTCAGTCAGTCGGTCAGCCGACTAGAGAGAACCACCACCATCCGCGAGCTTACTGAAAATCGCATCTTCGGAGACCGATGACCGCCGGTAGCCCTGTGGCAAGGTGAAACGCGCTTAACTATTTTGAGATTTGTGTATGTTGTGATATAGGAAACATGAAACGAGTTGAACACTACTTTGTAGCGGATTTTTCTGATGTGACTAGGTGCTCTCATCATCATCAACGACCTCGCCGTCATCATGTAGATTGGGTTGCATTGTTGCAGCATACTTCGCCTCTTCTCGCTTGACGCGGGTGACTTATGCAAGAGAATGGCTTATGGGGTCGGAATGTGCGATGGATGACGCCGACTTGGTGAGAGTTCACCGCCTTCTTGTTTTGATTGTGAGATTCTGGGTGTTGATACTTAGTATGATGTAGGGCTGTTCACAATGAGCGAAGAATGTTAGTCGAACAAGGCAACATTTTAGGATGGATGTAAACTTGCCGAAATGGATGTTTGTAATAGGAAAGGGTCGACCAATCGTTTATTATATTAGTTACAAGATTTGACATGATTTTGTTTAAACTCCGTCATTAATCCACTTTCTTTTTCTCATTTATTTTTCAGGTATGGCCGAATGTTATTTTGAAAATATCCGGATGTCTGAATCCGTCGGCGTTGAGGGAATTTGCTTCAACAGCATGTATATTCAAAACATTATTTTGGTCTATTTAACGGCATGGAACTGAAATGATGTCCTTATAATGATAGTTTACCGCAAGTCAGTCCGTTACAACTGGAATATTACAGATCCACGTGAGTATCCCGATCTGAAATAGTAAAATTTTAAGCGGAATTTACCTAGCAACTACTTTTCCATGCTCCGAACAGTTCAAACACTTTCACACCTTTCAAGCCAACCGAGATGATAGCTCGCACTGGTTTCCTCCACCATTCATTCACAACACAATTCGACCAGCCCCAGCGCGCAGCGCCGGACAGCACTGAACCATATCTCCCCGCAGCCAAATGCTCCCCCGAAAAGCATCGGAATGTTGAGAGCTGCGCCCCCGTCGGAAAGTCAGAAGCGAAGGAAACCAAAAATGATAAGCGCTCACCACCGACCGAGTGCACCCAATTAGATTGCCGATATTGTTTCGATACACTTCTTTCTTCTTCCGCGTCCACCATCTCCCCGCCTACTCCGGTTCGTTACTACATGTTTAATTGTTGATAAGCAGCGAGCTATGAAAATGTTGATGATCATTTTCCCGGAAATGCTGAATTTATTATTTTCAGTTTGCCGGTCAGCGTGCACTTTGAGCGGCAGGTCTATTTTCGCAGCGAACAAAGAAACCGAACGAGCGGAACCTTGATTTTTCATT